>JAMPIV010020946.1:0-309763 GCA_024509875.1 Oreohelix idahoensis
TTGATAACATTTGCTACATGTTTATTTTACATATAATTCAATTATGGTGACAGCTTATAAAACTCAGTCAGTCGGTGACCCCGCCATTGTTCAAAGAAGGGAAGCCATTGCTGTTTTCAGACTCCTGTTGGTAAGTTTGTTTCGTTTTAAAACCTGAATACAGTAGGTCGGAGAGGCATGATCGTTAAAGAACTTGTTTCTTGAGTCGCGCTCTAGTCTACCCAGATACACAAATTGTACACCTAACTTTGCTGAGTTATGGAAGGCAAGGCAGCGAGGAAGAGAGCTCTCCCCAATTCTTTAAGCTGAGACCTAGTATACAACTGCGGTAGTATCTATAATGGAACGATCTTTACCTTTTTACATGAATACTGTAGACCTGCCATAGACGAAACTTCTATGTTTTTGCTAGAAGTAGACTTTACGAAGTAGGAAGTCAATCATTGTGTAAAAAAATTACTGAAACATATCAATAAACAGTCAGGAACATGTCGCAGCTTTATTTGATACTTTATATATTTAATTGGTCAACAAAAATCTAGCAAGGCGCTAGCATTGAAACAATTAGAGCAAACGACTGAACAATTATCATGATGGCTGTTGACCAAGTTAATGCATATATGGATGATGATGGAGCTGACAGTCGTTTCTAGAATTTGGATTACTCAGTTTATACACAACAAGAGCCCCAAGTTGACAGAATGGATAAAACCAGAAATAGAAAGCTAATTTCAAAATTGCTTCCAGGGTGGAGGGCGTTCTATTCCCAGCGAAGGCCAACAGCTAAACAGGAGTTCGACACTTTAAAGTCATAACCCTACCTTCTACCTTCCCACTTGTCAAGATGAGAAAAGATCTGAGACACTTGTCTGAGGCGAGCCACTTCTGATGATCATACTACTGTTGTTGTAATGCTGTGTGCAATATAGTTTCGTATCTCATGAAAATAAGTAAACATTTTGCAGTATACCGAATTTAACCGCAGCACATAAAATATTCGCAATGAAACATGTTCAAATCTCCAGCAAGTTGCATACTTGTTAAATGTGTAGTTATGTTGTTTATATGCGTTGTTTATTTTCAACACTATTAAAACTGTGATCTAAAAACTGGAAACAATAACTAATTATACCAGCGGCCCTATTCAATCTTCATTGCGGCCCACTCCATGCCACAGTATGCAATTGGAACTTACCATTTTCCTGGACCTGCCCTCAGTTTGACTCGGGAACAAATCTGCGTAATCATTATACTTTGTTTCATGCCTTGCAAACTTGTAAGCAGCTGTGGTGCCTCATATTGGCAAAACTATAATCAGTAGAATTATAGATCTCTACTACTATAATTAATAGTTAAATATTGCCTCGGTTATTTTCACAAAATGCATATATATATATATATATATATATATATATATATATATATATATATATATATATATCTATATATATATATATAGATATATATGTATATATATATATATATAAATATATATATATATATATATATATACTGGTTACAAAAAGTATGGGATATTTTAAGATGATATGTATTATTTTACAAAACAGTGGATTTCGTATTTTAATGGTTGTACGGACATATCGAGCACGCTCTTCTCCACTCTCACGTGCAATATCATGTTGACCTGGTGACTCGTGATGAGTAAGCCAATCCCAAGAACAGAGGTGGGGCCCATCCGTAAAGTTCACACATTATTCTTTTTCACAAAAATGCGTGTATCTCGGGTTTGATGAACACTACTCACCATGGACAGGTATAAAAAGACTCTGCAACAGATAAAATTTCTTTTCTTCGTCATGGAACGTTTGACAGAACAGCAGAGATGGATAGGCATAAGCATGTTGCAAACCGGAAGTCAGCAAGTGGATGCTGCTCAGAACCTCAATGTTTTACAGTCAGTTCTCAGCAGACTGTGGAACAGGTATCAAAATTTCCGCACAGTGGCTGATCTGCCTCGGACTGGCCGTCCAAGAGTCACTACACGCCGCCAAGATCAACTTCTTGTTACTCAGACCCTCAGAACTCGGACTCTAAATGCTACTCAACTTCAGCAACACCTTCAACATACCACTGGGATCCGGGTCTCAACTCAGACAATACGAAACCGTTTGCACCAAGTGCAACTGGCTTCACGCAGACCGTTTGTAGCTTTGCCCATGTCACCACAACACAGGCGAGCAAGAATGGATTGGTGCCAACGTCATCATCGGTGGACCAATCAACAGTGGGCATCAGTGATGTTTTCTGATGAGTCCCGTTTCGTTTTGGATTTTCATGACGTCGAATACGTGTCTGGCGACAGCGAGGTGAGCGTTGCCAGCCTCCTGCAACTGTTTCGCACAACCGTTATGGAGGTGGCAGTGTAATGGTCTGGGCAGGCATCTGTATGAATGACAGGACCGACCTTCACATATGCTAGGTCAATATCACAGGGCTCTATGTTACTTGATTTTTCTTGCTCCTTAGCTGGTTTGTTTCTGCGTGTTGCAGATGAGGATGAAGAGACATGGGTGTGCAGAGACGCGAATGTGTTTAGGCTCATATGTGGTTGTACAAACACCCAGTCACACTCGTACTACAGTCAATGATGGTTGGAACTACTTGTGATGGTTCATACATTTATTAACAGGACTAACATGTAGAATCACACAGGAACAGTCAATGTAAACAAGTTCATGTACATCATGTCAATGGAAATCGCTTGGTACATATCAGTCATTCTGGCTGGTGAACATTCATATATGTATGCATGTCAATAGTGTTATGTTCTTTTCATGTACTGTTCATAATGCCGCTTTTGGTATCTCTGACTGAACGCGTCAGATACCTTAATAACTCCGTCATACAAAAGACGAGCCCTTCACTCAAGTAATCCTATTACTAGGGCCGTCGTACACCTTGGCATAACACGCCAATCATGTCGGTACATGCCGTAGAATGGTTGCCATTACACAGACCCGACGATGACGTCAGCTGTGCATTCTTCATTAAGCAGGTTGCATGAATCATGCTTTAATGTTTGTGTAGATATACCGCCAACCTGCGGTTTCCACCATATATAACTTCATCACTGGACTTCTGATCATATAAGACAAATAGTCTTGAATAGCTACCTTGAGCACCAATATAAGTTCTGCTTTACAGGAATCGTGAACTGTTCTCACAGCTAGGTAAGCCTTTACCAAAATTCTGTCACCGAATACATAATAATGGCAAAGTCGGTGTTACCTTGAAACGAATCCTCAGAACACAATAATAACACTGTCTTCCTTCCTGACGCACAGAAAATCACTGGGAGGAAAACTGCCAACGCAGTCACTTCGAAGATTTTCCTTCCCCAGAATACAATGGACGTACCTCGTCCTACAGAAGCCAGATAGCAACTCAACAAGACGGAAGTCTAATTTCGCGCTCTCCACTGCGCATCGCATATAGCCCAGAACTCTTTTACATTTGACCCAAAAGGTCAAACACAATGAATGATCAAACAAGGGAGATAACCCTAATCAACCTGACACAGCAAAGTCAAGACATAGTTACTAAACTTTGACCAGGGTGAAAAACCTACAACCAATAGATCGATGTTTGAAACTCCATCAAAAATGACCGCAACATATTACTGCACCGCCCCTGTAAAAAAAAATGACACATTTAAAAAAATATATATCCATGAGCAAGATAGCACAAGCGTCACTTATGTGCTCATGAAAGAATGAACCTAATATCAGGTACAATAGACGCATAAATAAAGCGTCTGGAGAAAGTAAAATCATCCCCCATCATAAGAGAAAATATTTCCCCTAAGCCAAACAAACTCAGGAGGTACCATTAAAGAAACCTAAGTTGCTGGCAATACCAATCATAGATATCAAAAATTGTCAAATACTATCATTACAACAATATACAAATATGATGAACTACAATACTATACCATCAGCATATCTAATGGATATATATCATGGATGGACATAATCAAATTCATTAAAGTCATATACATCATCCAACTAGTGACACAATTGTGTTAATATATATTTTAATATTAAGAACAGACATAAGTCTGGAAGTGTATCAGAAGATCTAGGACATAAGATTTAAATGGAATCATGTGGGCATCTAGACAATACGTCTGCCATCACATTATCCGAACCACGGATAGCTCGCACCGTAAAATGGAAAGGTTGAAGAGCAATAGCATAACGAGTAGATCTCGAGCTCTTCAAATCCTTACTTTGCATAGCTGTAAGAGCTTTTTGGTCGGTTTCCATAATGAAATGCGCGCCCAGAAGGAATCTTTGTAGCTTAAGAATGGACCAAACCATGGCCAACAATTCACGGTCTAAAACCGAGTAATTCCTTTCTGCCGCATTCAGCTTCCTAGAAATATACATTACAGGATGCAGAGTTCCTGAATACTCCTGCATTAGTGCCGCTCCAATCCCAGTGGAAGAGGCATCACTACGAAGGACAAAAGTCTTATCAATCGTTGGAAGTCTTAAGATAGGATGAGATGAGAATAAATTCTTAACCTGATCCAATAACGATTGGCATTCTTGGGACCAACGCACCATATTAGGAGAACCTTTCTTCAACAACGTTGAAAGTGGTGCCATAATGGAGGATAGATTATCAATGAATCTTCCATAGAATTGTATTAATCCCAAGAGACTACGTACTTGTTTTTTTGTCTTCGGAACCGAGATATTTAATATCTTCGAAATGTTTTGGTCCTCTGTCTTCAACAGACCATGACCAACCCGATGACCTAGGAAAGAGATTTCACTAAACCCAACAAAGGCTTTAGAGGGTTTTGCTGTTAACTTATGCTCGCGTAGAGTAGATAGTAACTCGCTTAAACCCGAATAGTGTTCTTCCCAAGTATCACTGAACAGACAGATGTCGTCCAAATATGCGATGACATCTGTACGATACGATAGAATTCGTCGCATCATGCGCACGAAAGTTGCTGGGGCGTTCATAAGCCCGAAAGGCATAAAATTCCACTGAAATAAACCCCTAGGTGTTGAAAAAGCAGTGAGAGGTTTGGCGTGTTCCGTCAGTGGGACTTGCCAATAACCTTTCGACAAGTCTAGTTTAGTAAAGAATTTAGCTTTAGAAAGTCTAATAAGTAGATCATCTAATAAAGGCATAGGTTCAGCATCGAACTTCGTAACTTGATTTAATTTGCGATAATCAACGCAAAGACGTATGTTATTGTCTTTCTTTCGAACAATAACCATCGACGAAGAATAAGCTGAAGTGGATGGTTCAATTATTTTCAATTGAATCATTTCATCCAATTCTTTCTCGACTTGTGCTTGAAAATGAATAGGTATAGGGTATGGTCTTACTCTGATCGGATTACGATCAGTAAGTATGATGTCATGTTCAATGACATGTGTGTGTCCAGGAATGTCGGTAAGGACATCCTGAAATGATTCTAGCGTAGAAGATACTTGACGTTGCTCCTCAAAAGACAAGTTCGAAGAGACGGTAACGTTTTTCCATGATTCCGTAGAATTAAGTGGAATCACGGGAAGAGGTAAGTTAACGTCAGAAAAAGTAGTTTCCTCATCCTGTAAAACAGACAGGGATGAGATATGACCATGTTGGACTCGAGAATCGTCCGTCGCCTGGAAAATAGGCTGTAAATAGTCTGGTCGTTCAATAAATTCAGTAAGCATATTTATATGGAAGGTTTTATGCCTTCCATCCACATCGACAATATAGTCAACATCTGAAATTTTAGAGACTATAGTGTATGGACCTTTCCAAGAAATGAGAAGTCTGTTTTCCCTCGTGGGAAGTAAGACAAACGCTTTGTCTCCAGGACAAAGTTGACGTAGGCGTCTTTTCTTATTAGCGAATCGCCTAGCCTTTTCTTTAGCGAATTCTGATGATGAAGTAGCTAACCTGCATGATTCGATAATTTTCTCCCTAAGAGCAATGACATACTCATATGACGATTGTGTATCATCGTCCATATTATCGGCAGTGATCAGATCGTGTAGCAAGGACATAAGACCGCGCGGATGCGCGCCAAAGACAAGTTCAAAAGGAGAAAATCCTGTATGCTCGTTGGGAACCTCTCTGTAAGCAAAGAGAGCTGCAGGTAGGACACTGTCCCAATCATCAGGATGATCCTCCGTTATCTTGCCTAGTAAGTTCTTTAGTGTCCTATTAAGACGTTCAACAAATCCATTGGACATTGGATGATAAATACTACTGAGAGACCTTTTAATGTCCAGAGTAGCCATCACCTGAGACATAGTGTCCGATATCAATTGAGCGCCGTGGTCTGATAGTATTTCTCCGGGAAATCCCAGCCGAGAAAATATGAGCCAAAGAGCATCTGCGATATCGACAGTTGATATGCTTTTAAGAGGAATAGCCTCTGGCCAACGAGTGCACATGTCAACGCAAGTAAGGATAAATTGATGTCCTCTGGCTGACTTAATCTCAAACGGGCCAATAATGTCTATTGCCATTTTCTGAAACGGCCGAATAGGAATATCTGCCGCCTGAATAGGTGCAGCATGTCTTGGACCTCTAGACTTGACCTTTTGGCAAATTTTGCAAGATCGGCAATAAATTCGTATGTCTTTGTTCACGAATGGCCAAAAGAAAGACGCAAGGACTCTAGTCTTAGTTCTGGAAAAAACCCATATGTCTAGCACACTGAGAATCGTGTGCATGTTGAAGAATTAAGGCTCTCATACACTTAGGCACAAGAATTTGCGAATGCATAGACTTGTCCGAGTGTTGTACCATTCATACCAATATACCATTCTTCATAGTGATATACGATCTGTGATTCGTATTCTGATTAGGATCACCTTTTTTTGCGAGAAGGAAGAATTTCTTTAAAGAAGGATCCTCTTCTTGTCGTTTAACATACGAGTCATGCGAAATCACCAAGTGATCGTCTTGGCTATAAACTCCATTACTATCATCAGATGAAGTTGGATGGATAAGAGCTTGGGCTCTTGTTACCACCGCATTGACCGCTTCGATATTTTGTTCCTCCCACATAGAAATATGTTGCGGGGTGCATTCCTTAACCCCATGAATACGACCGATTATAAGATCCGAAATAGGATTAGGAAGAAGACACGCGTGGACATCTCCTGTAAAGAAAGGAGTGTCAATGCTAATGATAGCAGTAGGATATTTTTCCATGGTACCACCAAACGTAACACATTTGACCACCTTTCCCGTATAACAGCGAGGATCTATCAGAGACTGCCTAACCCCGACAGTAGTGCAACCAGAATAAAAAAGCACTGAGACAAGCCTATCATTCACTAGACCTTTATGCAAGATGAGAGATCCTCTCCCATCATGCGCAACTGTAGCAGGAAGAGCGGGAAGAGGGTGACCACAAATTAAGGTAGATACAGACGATGGCTCGAACAATGTTGAGCATTGGGGGCATTCAGTTGCTCTCCCAAAATCGAAAGCACAACCAGTGATAGCATTAGAGTTCCCACTATCATTTACTTGATTACAGGCTCCATTAAACTCTTGTTGTGCAGAGTTTGCCTGTTGGAAAGCTTTTCTTTTGTTATATCTAGGTCTACCGCGATTATCATTTCCCCTGTAATTGTTATCATATTGTCTATTGTAATTATCATTCCGGTTTGAATCCCGGTTTGTATATTCACCATCGTCATATTCTTGACGTCGAGAATGGTTATCCCGAGCAGAAAAGCTTGGGTAGTTTTTATTGTGATAACCTTTGCGAAAGTGTCTAAAATTATTACCACCAAAATTACGAGAACTCCCATCTCGTCTCCAGTTCTTAGAAGAAGAACCATCATATGTTGGATTACTCTGCTTATGAGTGTAATTCTGATTACTTTTCCTATTCCAGTTTTGTTGAGCACCCTGAAATTTCTTATTGAAATTAAGGCCATATGGTGCTGCCGAAGCAACTGGCAACCCTTCTTTCACTTTAGAATTGCTAACTGTAGCATGGGGATGCGCGGTGGCATACTGACAACAGTATTCCTCCATGTCTTTTAAGTTTTTAGGCTTACGCTCATGAAGAAATGCAAGGAAAGAATCATTAACAGATGACAAAACTTTGTCTCTAAGTAATAAGTCCATTAGACCTTCATATGTTTTCTCAGTTTGAGACAACTCAACCCATCGTGTAAATGTACGACGTATCTTTGTAACAAAATCAGAGAAATCTACTCCATTTTCTGGCAACATTGTCCTAAAACGAAGACGATAATCTTCTTCTTTTAGTTGATATTTTTTTAATAATGCTGCTCTGACAACATCATAATTAGTTCTATTATGCTCTTCTATTGTCATAAGAGTAGTCACAGTTTCACCTGTAAAAAATTCCATCAGTTGTTCAACATAGTTTTCCTTTTTTATCTTATGCGTACCACATAAAAATTCGAATCTATCAAGATAATCAGTTATATCGTCCTTTAAAGGATTGAAATGAGGCAATTTGATCTTACTAGACCTCTCCTTTGTTGTATCCGAAGTTACTTGATGAGCACCCATATTTGTTACTTTCAATTTCTCTAATTCCAAAGTTGCGAGTCTTTCCTCATGTTCCATTTTCTGTTTCCTTTCCTCGGCTTCCCTATCCAATCTTCTATTTTCCGCCTCTGCTTGAAATTTTCTTTCCTCTGCAGCAGCTTGAAGTTTTCTTTCTTCTGCTTGAAGTTTTCTTTCCTCTGCAGCAGCTTGAAGTTTTCTTTCTTCGGCTTGAAGTTTTCTTTCCTCTGCAGCAGCTTGAAATTTTCTTTCCTCTGCAGCAGCTTGATTTTTTTGTTTTTCCATTTCCATCTGGAATTTTCTTTCATCAGCTTGCATTTGCAACCTTAAATTCTCAGCATCTATCTTCTTTTGTTCAGCGTGCATCTGCCATCTTAAATTCTCAGCATCTATCTTCTTTTGCTCAGCTTCCGCTTTCAATTTATTTTCCTCTTTTTGTCTCTTTTCTTCTGACTTCAATGCTATGGCGTATTGAGCAGTTGCAAATTCTTCTAACTTGTCACCTGTCTTCCCAAGGACTTTCCCTTGTTCAATGAAGAAGTCTAGTGTAGACATTCTATCTAATGAGATCAGTAACCTGAAAAAATTAAATAAATTACCTTATCCCACTTTAATGGGAGACAAGTCTTCAATGTTAGACTTGTATACTCAGTTCAGTTTATTTCACTCTCTTCGAGAGACAAGTCTTTGTTAAAGACTTTGTATGGTTACCTTATTTCTTTATAATAATATTCTATCAATACTCTCAATATGAATAGTGTATCATATTAATAACGACAATAATAATACATGACCAAGTATATGTATGTAGACTGTGTATGACAATAATAAATACAAAGACATGGATACAGAACAACAACCGAAAACGTTCGCAGAAGTCAAATAAACAATACAGCGAAACTAAGGAAAATGTTACAAAAATGTGTAAAGATGACTGCGAAAAGTACACAAGACAAATGAAACACTGTTATAAACAAAAAGGTGTAAAGAAATAAACCAAAGGAAGGAGAGACGAACAGATACAAACAAAACAAATCGAAAATCAAAGAATGGAAAAATAACGAAAACAACACTAATTCATGTCGTCACAGCTAAACGTAAACAGCAACAATTTTCGCTAGCAAATCCCAATTAAGGAAATTTGCAGTCCCTAACGACACGCTCTCAATAGATAACCTCTATTACGTGGTATTTATCTAAAGGAGTTACCTTACCCAACCAGCCCGCTGAAAACAACAGAAAAAATACACCACAATATTACAAATAACATATAACATTGCATATAATAGAATGTGTTGCAAACAAATTTTAGTTACAAAATACAATACAGTAACTCTCTTGTTCTTTGTCAACACTGGAGTATAATGTCAAGCGCGCACTGATTGTTCGATCCACAATAACATGTAGTGGTCTCCAGGAACATAATGTCACTATGACCTTCTCGATGAATAGTTGAGACTTGACCAAAAGTTCGTAGACGGTACTGTTTACAAAAAAAATTTGACCTCGAACTATGTGACTTGAATGTACAGATGTTGAAAAGTCTGTTGCCTGAAACGGTAAACAACCAGCGGTACTGTTTACAAAAGGACTTGACTTGTGTGCAGCTGTAACGTGTAAACAACCAGCGGTACTGTTTACAAAACGAATCGAATTGTGTGCAGCTGTGGTCCACGTAGCAATATTGCTTAGATGCCAACACTGTTTATGTGGGTCAACAGTCAATGACCTAATTCTGCTGTCCTGTGTAGCCAAAACTTGAAAATGTAGCGTACTACGGATGTGTGTTATCATCAGATGCAAACCTCGATCGTTCCCATCTGTAACGTCAACCAAAATTGAAGCAGTAAAGCCCACGGACTTGGCCTACCAGAAATGTTACTTGATTTTTCTTGCTCCTTAGCTGGTTAGTTTCTGCGTGTTGCAGATGAGGATGAAGAGACATTGGTGTGCAGAGACGCGAATGTGTTTAGGCTAATATGGGGTTGTACAAACACCCAGTCACACTCGTACTACAGTCAAATATGGTTGGAACTACTTGTGATGGTTCATACATTTATTAACAGGACTAACATGTAGAATCACACAGGAACAGTCAATGTAAACAAGTTCATGTACATCATGTCAATGGAAATCGCTTGGTACATATAAGTCATTCTGGCTGGTGAACATTCTTATATGTATGCATGTCAATAGTGTTATGTTCTTTTCATGTACTGTTCATAATGCCGCTTTTGGTATCTCTGACTGAACGCGTCAGATACCTTAATAACTCCGTCATACAAAAGACGAGCCCTTCACTCAAGTAATCCTATTACTAGGGCCGTCGTACACCTTGGCATAACACGCCAATCATGTCGGTACATGCCGTAGAATGGTTGCCATTACACAGACCCGACGATGACGTCAGCTGTGCATTCTTCATTAAGCAGGTTGCATGAATCATGCTTTAATGTTTGTGTAGATATACCGCCAACCTGCGGTTTCCACCATATATAACTTCATCACTGGACTTCTGATCATATAAGACAAATAGTCTTGAATAGCTACCTTGAGCACCAATATAAGTTCTGCTTTACAGGAATCGTGAACTGTTCTCACAGCTAGGTAAGCCTTTACCAAAATTCTGTCACCGAATACATAATAATGCCAAAGTCGGTGTTACCTTGAAACGAATCCTCAGAACACAATAATAACACTGTCTTCCTTCCTGACGCACAGAAAATCACTGGGAGGAAAACTGCCAACGCAGTCACTTCGAAGATTTTCCTTCCCCAGAATACAATGGACGTACCTCGTCCTACAGAAGCCAGATAGCAACTCAACAAGACGGAAGTCTAATTTCGCCCTCTCCACTGCGCATCGCATATAGCCCAAAACTCATTTACCTTTGACCCAAAAGATCAAACACAATGAATGAACAAACAAGGGAGATAACCCCTAATCAACCTGACACAGCAAAGTCAAGACATAGTTACTAAACATTGACCAGGGTGAAAAACCTACAACCAATAGATCGATGTTTGAAACTCCATCAAAAATGACCGCAACACTCTACTACCGTGACAACATCATCGAGCCTATCGTTGTTTTTTTTTTGCTCAACGGCACGGACAAGATTTCATCTTCCAGGATGACAATGCACGTCCTCACCGTGCTCGCGTCGTCCAAGATCACCTTCAGATGCAGCATATCCGAACGTTACCGTGGCCGCCGATGTCCCCCGACCTGTCTCCTATTGAGCATTTGTGGGATCTCCTGAATAGACGCGTCCAACAACGTCCAGCCGCTCCAGAGACTCTTCAGCAGTTAGCCCAGGCCCTTCAGCAGGAGTGGCAGAAAATTCCTCAAGACAACATCAGAAGGCTTATTTGCAGTATGAGACGTCGTTGCAATGCATGTTTAGTGGCAATCGGGGGCCCTACACGTTTTTAGAAATATTGGAATATTTTTGTGAAAATGAAGTACCTACCCCGCCTTGGTTGCCAGTGCGACTAAAATCATGTGAGTAATGCCATAACACTTGTTATACCGCAAATGTCTTGTTATGATGCTCAAGTTTACTTGTACGAAGGAATAAATGAACTAATTTGAAATATATTGTCTTTGGATAACTTTTAAATTCAATATCCCCTACTTTTTGTGACAGGTATATATATATATATATATATATATATATATATATATATATATATATATATATATATATATATATAATAATATATAATATATATATATATATATATATATATATATATATATATATAAATATATATATATATATATATATATATATATATATATATATATACCAGATACAGGCTAAGCAGAGGGAAGTTTGACCATTTTTACTTTGCTGCACATCAGAAAGGGCTGTACTCAAAAGTAGTGAAAGTTGTTAGTAAATAGTGTCCTACATTTTGTTAAGAACGTAATGAGTTTAATTCATTCACATGAGTTGCAACAACGGCTATTCTCTTTATTAATCTTTAAAACTGGACATGAGTTTTAAAAGTTTGCCTTACTATTGTGACCACCTGGCCTACACTAGCATTTATACGTGCTATAATAGAATAAGAATGACAGACGTTAAAAGCAGATACGGCGTTTTCGCACAAAACGCAGGATCACTAAAAGTTCAGTAGACAGTCATGGCTGTGAGCGGCATTGTACAGCAGTCCCAGAAAATAATATTGAATGCGTGTTTTGCGTGGAATTTTGTAAAGGATGAGTAGCTATTTTCGTTTTTTTTCCATTGTTGATGGAAAAGAGAGATGTCACAAAAGTCGAAAAATTGAAAGCCGTGTGTAGAAAATTGTAACGTGTGGAAAAAGACGGAGTCGTGTGAAAAAATGGCGGGAAAAAAGAAGGAGCTGTATAAATAGGAAAGAAGTGCGAGAAAGGGTATGATTTAGGATTTATGATTTATTAGAATTAACAGGATTTTGCAGATTAGATAGATAGAAATTTTTTCTAGGCAGTTTATAGTGTTTAGGTGAACTTCGTCTTTGAGATTATCAAGACAGTTTATTTTCTTCTTCTGTTGGGTATATTTTCATTTTGGATATACTTACCAATTTGTTTAAGCGTAAGTAACACGTACTGCATCATTGTGTAAATACCAGTGCTGTTCAAATGACGTGCAATAAACTCTGGTTGAATTTTCTGCATTAGTGTTTTTATTGGAACGTTACAGTTGGATCATTCAACAAACCATTATACGATATATTGCTTATCACTAAACCTAAAAGGGTAAGAACGAACCTGGAAAGGAAAATAAATATCAGTCAAGAATCTCCATCTCAGGCGGAAGGCCTGTAGTCACTTGAACAGAAACATATAAAGGATTAGCTCTCGTCAATATAACTACCTGCGCATTTAACTGATGCGGGCACACTATACAGAGGTTCGCTGGCTTTCTTATCAACATGTTTTGATGAGGTTCTGACTTCTTCGTCTAGAAATTAAAATAGTTTTAGACATGACAAGGTAGTCATGAAACAATCTTGACATCAACGGTTGCCTTCAGGACTCTGCATTCACGGTGAACATTACAGCATATTTAAAAAACCGTAATTCGATGCTCGAACATCGTCACGCAAATCCTATGTTAACAAGAACACCAGAAAATCTGCAATAAATTTGTAAATAAAGCCCCGATCAGAATAATTCGATTTGGAATTTATGTAGAACTACTAACCCATATGATTATGGCAGTAAGAGAGAATTCGGATTGATAATGTTTGAGCAGATAAATATTTTGTCGACAAACTAGCACAGATTCGCATTAACGCCCAGATGTGATGACAATTTGTCCAGTGAAAGGTGGAACGAAATTATCGGACGTTCCAGTGCAAGCTGAAAAGGAACGAAATAATTGAACGTAGCAGAGTGCAAGGGAGCACAATGGGCTAATCACCTGTTTGTCACACATTTTGATTGCATGTTTTGCCCAGGAGCCTTGTGCTCTTTGGGTCCTCTCTACACCCTGTTTACGGGGTAGACGAGGTTCCGATTATGAAAGAAAGAAAAAGAGTACAAGGGAGATTTGTATGTATGTATGTATGTATGTATGTATGTATGTATATATATATATATATATATATATATATATATATATATATATATATGTATATATATATATATATATATATATATATATATATATATATATATATATATATATACAAAAGAAAGACAGCATCAGACTAGTTTGTACACACTTCAATATCTGTCTGAGCTGAGGGCCACCTTTGATTGCTAGAAGTAATCAGCACAACACAATACTATAACTAGAGAACTAGAGACAAGTCACAGCTAACTACCATTGAGAGCACATGTTAGATCGCAGCTACAAAACCAGCCGCAGATTCGTGGTACCACAATCTGAGGGTAATGTCTCTATATATACATCATGTGCCGGTAATTACTTTGTTTTGTAGAAGAGACTTTCTTTGGGATAACGCCTGTTTGTTTGTTAATAAGAAAAGAAATGGAGACAAGAAGCATACCTGTCGCACTCCCGTTCTTATCCCAAACGGTTCTGTTAGTTGTCCTTCATGAAGAACTCCGCATGTCATGTTTTTATACGTTTTCTTTACTAAATTAAGGATCTTCAGGGGAACTCCATAGTGCCTCATCAATTTCCAAATTGATTCTCCGTCTACACTGTCAAATGCCTTTTCGTAGTCCACATACGCAACTTTATAGAAACAAAGATTTCACACATATTTCGGTAAGAAAATATACATTTTAAGACTTACCCCTTCGGTATGAAAGGGTATTTATGAAGACATTGGGATTCTCACCTGTGATATAGAGTTCATGCACCGTGCTGAGATCCACCTTGTGTGATCTAAGGTAGAAGATTGGAGTACTGATGGAGTAATCAGTGAGCAATGAATATAGTCCATAAACTTAACCAAAGCAATCGTGAAGTCTTCCTGAGTGAACTAATTATTTTTGTTATGCTTCAACTCATAGCATTTAACGCAAGGACAAATTTGTTGGGCCGAAATTTTAAAGCGTTATAGAATTTTGGCACTTTTAATTTCCCAAATAAGGGAAATTCTAGTTTCAAGTCATTCCCTAACATATTTTCAATCTCTGAATCCTGGCGTCTTTCTCTGAGGGAAATCACGAGTTTGAACCGCTCTTTGCTTTTTTTGAAAATTCTGCCGGCACGAAATTTAATTTCGCTGGTGTATTTTCGTTTAAACCAGTCTTTACGCTCGTTTTTTTTTTTTGTTATATAGTCCACGTACCCATCTTTAAAATTATTTGTTTAGCGATACGTGGTAAGTGTAATTAATTATTGTGCTCGCCGGAAACAATTATGTCATATGTCCAGCCGTTATTCTTCATGATTGTTATTAGCAGGCCAGACATTGACAACAGTTGTTTTCCAACCTCATTTACTAGATGAACGGAAATAAACAGGTAATCCTAATGGGGTGACAGATAACGTAATGCGTGTTTCCAAAACACAAGTCTACCCTCTGTCATTACCTACATAAATACGCCCGGTTGTATAAACAATCAGCCCGATTTAAGAAACGTCTGCCAACGTTAGTTTTAATCCCTTACATTACAGTTCAACGCCTTCAGTAAGCGTTGACTGTCCATAATCAAACGGTAAAATGAAAACATCGACGACACACAACCGAAATGGAATCTGACTAAACAGTTATATGATGCAGATTTTTTCGATGACTTGGCTCTCCTGTCCCATATCCATAATCAGATGCAGGACAAAATGGAAACGCTCGCTGAAATGTCACAGCAATTGGGTATGGAAATACACAGGAAAAAGACAAAAATAATGAGACTAAATGCTGAAAATGATAACAGTGTTGAACTTGAATAAACACCACTACAAGATGCAGAATCGTAAATATATCTTAGCAGCAATGTCGACTACGTTAGAGGGGCAAACAGTAATGTCAAAATAAGAATTAAAAAAGCAAGAGGAGCTCTCATTGCATGAGGAAATATATGAAGATCAAGAGAAATCGGATCCAACACAAAAATAAAAATCTTCAACTCAAATGTGAAATTAGTCCTATTGTATGGCTCTGAAACATGGAGAACAACAAAAGCAACAATCAAAAAGCTATACACTTTCTTAAAAGGATGCTTGCGTAGAATAGAAGGATTGAAATGGTATGACAATGTTACCAATGTGGAACTGATGACAAGAACAAGACAAGTGCCGGTGGAACAAGAGTTGAGAAGAAGACAATGGCGATGGATAGGGCACACACTGAGGAAACCTGTTGATAACATTAAAATTCAGTTTTAACCCCCAGGACAAGAGAGGCAGAGGTATGCCAAGAAGCACATGGAGAATAGAGCTGGAAACAGGTGAAAATGATGAAAAGAACGTGTAAAGAACTTGAAATGATGGCACGTGACAGGAGGACTTCGCATGTTTTTGTTGAAGGACTTTGCTCCTTGGGGAGCGCAAGGTTATGCAAGAATGAGGTTGGTAGCTTGATAATATAAAATAAATTGCTACACTAACAATCAATGCAAGAGCTGGCGACTGCTTCGTGCAGGTTTCCTCACAAGGAACCAGTAACAGTGGTAGACCCCTGCTCCATAAGGAGCCGAAACGGGATGCTGACGATATCATAATGTACGATATTTATACATAATCGTATATTTAAAATCTCAACACTCTATTTTAGATTGATGGATACTGCTTTTGTGAATGAACTGGGATTCATTTATATTCTTCTGTTCTCCGAACAAACTTTCATGTGACTCGAGGGTCTAAGATTTTATGCTTGTGGACGTTGGGGAAATTCAGAGAAGGACGAAATGGAGGAGGAAAGCGGAGGTCGTCTGATGCTTACATACGGATACAAAAGAATTACGTTAAGATTCAATTTTGTATTGCTCTCAGTTCGTGGTACTAGTTACTAGTACTAAACTCTGGACACCACTTTTAAGAGACGGATCTAGAGGTCACTGCTAGAGGCGACATTTGTGGGATTTACTCTCGCAAAGCGACAAATATGATCCCAAAAGCCATTCTACTCATGACGAGAGAAGAAATAGCCAAGAAGTCACTGTCAACTAGCATCAGTAAAACTACATCAGACTACGGCGACAACCTTTCGCCGCAAATGGACACTTAAGTTGACTTAATCGACCCGGACACTGGACTCCCAAACTTCATTGCATAAACTTTTAGTTCATGTTATGATGACAAGAACATTTTTTTCCGAAAGAAGATAAACAATATTTACCTGGTTTCTAAAGTAACCATTTCCATTCTTTACCCATATTTCAAAAATATTTCATGAATAAATATACATATTTACATATTTAAATATAAATCGGTGTGGCTTATTATTTTTAAAAAATACTTATACAGATCTAATATATTAATAGAATATTGTTGTATTACCTTCGGCTGGAGGTTCATTAAATACTAGTCAAATGTCTATCTCACATAAGTGGGCGGGTAATACATAGTTTACAACAAACTTATTACACGCAGTTGTTGTATTTGAGATCCTAACAATACCTGTGAGACTCTCTCTTGTAGTATCATAACCCTCATATCTACATCACTGCCAAGAGTATCTTGAGCGAATTGTGCTACCTTGGTGTGATGGGGCCGGAAAGACGCCCCCTTCATGTTTACGGCATATTCATCGCCCATAAATTTTCGATGTGCGCGCAACCCACGTGACTGTCAGCCCACGTGACGGCGCGAGCAAGCATTGCTGGGATGTAAAAAGTCTAACGAGATAGAAGATATATTAGTTTAGGCCACAATAAAGCCTAAACTATAATTGTGTTATATTTGATAGTATGTGTTATATTTGATAGTTGTGGGCCATATTTGTATTTTCATGCCTAATAGAGCAATAAAGGCGAGTGTTATTTGCGTGGCGCAATTACTACGCGCCGCGGAGTAAGTTGAGTGATTCGACCTGGGCTTATAAAAGAGATAGCGGGCGGCGAACGGGCCTTTTTGCAAAAGCCGCCCAGACGAGAGATAAATGAAGTTAGACACCAGACTCAATCTGTAAATGCCTTGAGCACATTAGCAACTGAGCACTAGCTGGGTGTTTGTTTGGTGTTTGGTTTGCTGGTTTATTTGTTTAATGTTTGTTTCAGTGTGCTCTTAGTCACTGAATGGGTTGTAAAAATAAATACAGCCCCTGCCTCAGAATCAAGAGTTTTATTGTTGTTCGGGTCGGTGCGAGTGTGAAAAGAGAGTGATCACATATCACATCATCATCATCACCATCTCGCCCACCCTATCACAATTGGCGTCGTCGGCAGGAAAGGCAGACAGTGACACAGAGCAAACAGCAAACGAGCAAATATAATAGTGTAAACACCCAGCAGTGCGGTCTTGCAGCAAGATGGCTTCGATCAATGCGCCTGTGAAGGTAGTACACGTGGAGGTGCCAGAGGTAAGGCTATTTGATGGAAAGGCAAATCCCACTTGGCAAGATTTTGTGGAAGACGTAGAGGCCGTGTGGAGGATGGCGCCCTTTTGCGCAGAAGTCAAGGTAGACGTGATCTGGAACAACGTTACACCATGGGTCTCTAGGGAATTACGGATACGTGGCGGAGCCAAGGCCAGCCCTGAGCAGTTACTCAAGAAGAAGCCTATTGCGAGCAACCACCAGTCAGTGAGATGACCAGGAATTTCCAGGCCGTGAGTCAGAGACCTTGGGAATATGCTGTTTTATGTGAAAGTAAAAAGCCTGATACACTGGTGCAGGTAGCCAGTGCAGAAGCTCAGAATGAAGAGGAGGCACTCAAAGCAGAAATATCGCTCATAAAGTCCCAGCTAGCACAGATGTCACATACCAGTTCGCCAGTACAAGAGGAGGTGCAGAGAAAGAGAGCACCATGCCAGCCGCGGAAACAGCCAAAGCACGACGAGGGGGTGCGTGTTCTTGTATGAGAGTCAGGCTGTTGTTGACGAAAGCAGTGAGCTGACAGTACCAACAAACGCAGTTGCACCGACAAGGCGAAAAGGGGTATGCAAGTGGTACAGTGTCCACAGGGGATGGGGGTTCATCACGCCAGATGATGGAGGTATTGATGTATTCGTACATCAGACCAAGATCTTCAGAAAGGGATTCTGGAGTCTGGCGTGAAATGAGAGAGTGGAATTTGACAGCAAACCATCTGTCCAGGGCATGGAAGCAGTCTATGTGTGCGGCATTGGCGGTCAAGAATGCAAAGGAAGTAGGAGGCGACCCATGGCACAGAGAAAGCCTACCAGGTTGAGGTGCTATAATTGTGGTACGTTCTCAGGCCACATGGCAGCCAAATGCCCTCAAGGCCCTCTTCCAAAACGATGTTTTAGATGCAAATCAACTGAACATTTGATAGCCGCCTGTCCCTCAAGGAGCTCTTTCCCGAGACGTACTGCCACAACCAGGTTGCCTACAGTATGTAAACCAAGAGATGGCCGTGACAACTGTCACCCTAAGGGAACCGAGAAAATTGGTCGTTGTCTAGGGGAGGAAACCCGTCCTAAGCAGATAGGAGGGAGTGCACGTCGGTGTCCAGAAGTGGAGACTCATCAAAAGCAGATTGTGGGGAATTTGGCAACCGTCCACACAAAACGAGTGCAGAGCACGTCGAGAGCGATCCCCCTAAAAAGTCGACAGCTGCATGCACTGACAGGCAGAAGTCACAAGCCAGCAGCGACGCGGCACAGGTGAGCGAGTCTTCTAGACCACAGCGGCTGACAGTCCGACAACGTACAACTGGGGTCATGACGACCAAGAGAGTCCCCAGCCGGGTTGTACGGAATACAGAATCTGAGCCCAAAACATCGCCGCTGAGAAATAATCAGGCGCAGCACCAACGATCTGAGAGATTTCGACTGAAGCGCCAGAGGTAGTGATGTTGTCGGGACGACAACAAAATCAGGAGAGAGATATGTGATGGGGCCGGAAAGACGCCCCCTTCATGTTTACGGCATATTCATCGCCCATATATTTTCGATGTGCGCGCAACCCACGTGACTGTCAGCCCACGTGACGGCGCGAGCAAGCATTGCTGGGATGTGAAAAGTCTAACGAGATAGAAGATATATTAGTTTAGGCCACAATAAAGCCTAAACTATAATTGTGTTATATTTGATAGTCGTGTGTTATATTTGATAGTTGTGGGCCATATTTGTGTTTTCATGCCTAATAGAGCAATAAAGGCGAGTGTTATTTGCGTGGCGCAATTACTACGCGCCGCGGAGTAAGTTGAGTGATTCGACCTGGGCTTATAAAAGAGATAGCGGGCGGCGAACGGGCCTTTTTGCAAAAGCCGCCCAGACGAGAGATAAATGAAGTTAGACACCAGACTCAATCTGTAAATGCCTTGAGCACATTAGCAACTGAGCACTAGCTGGGTGTTTGTTTGGTGTTTGGTTTGCTGGTTTATTTGTTTAATGTTTGTTTCAGTGTGCTCTTAGTCACTGAATGGGTTGTAAAAATAAATACAGCCCCTGCCTCAGAATCAAGAGTTTTATTGTTGTTCGGGTCGGTGCGAGTGTGATAAGAGAGTGATCACATATCACATCATCATCATCACCATCTCGCCCACCCTATCACATTGGTAACATTCTTCCTTTTACTCCACTGTCGGGCCATTCATGAAGACAATCCCCGAAAAACTTCACCACATGTTTTATTCCATTTACTCTTTTTATCTATTGCCAGTGGTCTTTTATATTCACTACATCATCAGGTTTTATAATACTGTGTACTTACCGGACAGAGTATTTGGTCTTTGTTTTTTTTTTAAGTGCTGAGGTGTCCTATAGTAAACTGTCAGATATACAGTGTGGAAAAGTCTTGATTAAACTAAATTCTTGTATCAAATATATATATATATATATATATATATATATATATATATATATATATATATATATATATATATATATATATATATATATATATATATATATATATATACTGGTATATATATGTATACAAACACACATATATATTTGTGTGTGTATGTATGTGTGTGTGTGGAAGTAGTAGCCTCTTTAATTTATAACTGACAATGAGAATTAGGCACCTTTGTAGTTCCAGGAATGAAGGTGTTCTGGACAAGATGTTTCCCCTGCGTAAGATTTTTAATGTGAAATATTTGTGGCTTAAAATGTTTGTTTGCACGATAGAATAGCCTGTTCAATGCCCAACCCTCCTTAGTTGCTTCTCACGACATGCATGGTAGGTTTCAGTGCTACAATGTTTTGATCTTCTTTCGGGCCTCGGTAACACGGGAGTGTTTTTATCTTCTATTGTCGCTGTTTTATGAATTTGAACAAATTAAAAAAACCAAAAAATGTAACGAAGAAACAGTTTCGCTGCCTAGACCTGCCCAGAACATTGGGCAAAGGCTGGACATAATTTATGTGCTCATAGTTGCGTGAGGCGTTAAGGAAATAATTACGATTAAGTAAGATTATAATTACGATTATGGTTATAACTCCGATTAAAGGGATAATACTGATTAAGGATAAAATTATGATTACTACTAGTAACAACTTGTCAAACTTGACGGGTTTTTAATTATAGTGTGCTGTTTCCGTTCCCGGATGAACAGATAGAAGTACATTCTTAGTGTTTTTGGTTTCTTTCCATTATACAGTGTGATCAAATTGTTCATGAATACCGTCATTTGAACGCTATTCTTTGTTGATTGTAACTATACTCAGGGAAAAAAGTAAGTGTGCAACACTTTATAGGGCACTGTGTGTGATTTCATGGACGAAATGAAATAAAAGTTGGCATACAATGTGGTTGAATATTAAATAAAAGACCAAATGATCACTTTGATTTTAGTGAAAGTGTCATGAAAGAAAGATAAAAACTAAAGTCAGTGTGGCATCCCCACGAAATAATGAAATCTTGATTTCAGTACCGTGTATGTCCACCTATTTCGTACTGTTCTGCACGACACGGGTCTTAAACCTGGAATGTTCCTGGCAGTCCATGTTGCCTGAATAAATCTGTTACGCAAGTGCATAAGGCGTATGTAACTGTCTTGTGCAGGGGTGGTAACTCGTGGTCGGCCACTTCTATGGCGATCAGCAGTGGATTCAGTTTGGTGGAAACGAGCTTACGAGCTTGAATGCGTGATATAGTGTTCCTGTGAACATTGACATGTTGTGATACAGCTAATATAGTCGCTCCAGCAGCTAACATCCCTACAGCTATTGCTAACTGTTGTTGGTTCAATCTTGGAATTGTCAAAAAAGATGTTTCTGTTGTACTCTTGGTACTGTCTATTTGAACGATTACGTTTTCACATGTTGTGATTAGAGCTACACACTTACCTTCCTTTTATCTGTGATAAATTCTCCCCTACGGCCCTTTTCACGTGATTTATCTTGCACCGTGATTATCTCCCCATGAATAGTGCGATCCAATTGTAATTGCAAAGGTAAGTGAACAACACTCACACAGAAATGTGTGCCAACTTGCTTTTGAGTTCACCCAAGAACACACGCACAGTGCCCTGTTGAGTGCTGCACACTTACTTTTTTCCATGAGTATATTTTCGGGAGTGTATATAATGGAAACAATACAATTTTTCAACACGGCTGCATTCCTCAGCTGTGACGAACGTACACACGGTGAGAATTATGTTATTTTAGATTCAATTTAATAGTTCTTTGATGTCAACATTTCGTGTGAAAGTGCGTGGATTGTTTTTAAAGAGTGTTCCCTGATTATAAGTTGTTTTAACAAAAACTTTCAAGTTTTCATGATTTGTACATCTTGTGAGGCTCATGCTTTACACACCTTTTCTCTGTCGAGCGCTACTAATTTCGTGAAAGAATTAAAAAAAAAAAAAAAAAAAAAGAAAGTATTTGTTTTATATATGCGTTGCGCATTTTTTTTTCTGGCGCTAGTTACTATTTTGAGTGAGACCGACCGACGTAACATACATCGGTAATTATGTTAGTTGGGATTACTTTTATAATAATAGCGCGTAACTCCAAATTCGCGCGAAATAATACTGTAAATCCCGACCTTATTGGACAACCACAGAGATAGTATCATTTTTCAAACAAACTTGTCAGTATCTATTTGAACGTCTGACAATGGTCAAACTTGTCAGTATCTGTTTGAACGTCTGACAATGGTCAAACTTGTCAGTATCTGTTTGAACGTCTGACAATGGTTAAACTTGTCAGTATCTATTTGAACGTCTGACAATGGTCAAACTTTTCCACGTGACCTTGCAGCTACTGAACATCAGCAACCATCAGCTCCCCATGGAGCATGGGCCTTCAACTACCAAAGGCCAAGTCTTCTAGTCACGTGTTTCAGCTAAAGGTCTTTCCAAGGTCTTCATCAATTTCATATCTGTCACCAGTTCTCTTCTCTGTGTGGGTCTTACTCTCCCTCTCTTTACCCCCGGGCATTTCAGAACAACAACAGCTTTGTAGACTATCAACAGGTTTACTCAACGTGTGTCCTATCCATCTCCAGGGTCGTCTTATCATCTCTTGTTCCAGTGACACTTGTCTGGTTCTTGCCTTTAGTTGTACATTAATGATCATGTCGTACCACTTCAAAGCCTCTGTTCTACGCAAGTACAATGTTGTCAAATTTATTATTTTGGTCTACATTTATGCAATAAATTTAAGTTGTATAAGCTTTTATTTAAAATTTCGTGTTAATTATGAATAATTTAATGAAAATTTAATTGAGAGAACTAATCGTTTTATTTCCTTTCATATTTTCACGGGTAGCCCATCTACATCATGGAGCTTACCACTCTGTTGGTATTTGCGTTCGTGTTTCTGATTGCCTACTTCTGGTTCCGCCAACCTGATCCACGTCTACCACCCAGTCCCTTACCACCTCTGCCAATCGTGGGTCATCTTCTATACATTTCGAAAGATACCAGAACTCAGATGAGAAAATGGAGAGAACGATGTGGTAACATATACAGGTAAGCGACAAGTGAAAATAGGTCTCTAAGTCACATCTGTAGTTATCTGTTTAATGTATGAAGTTCTGGGTTAGGCTACACAAATAGTTCATGATTTGAAGCAGCAAGCATATGTTACCGTCCCAGTGTTTCATATTTACTTGTAGAACTGGGCACAGTACCAAATAGGGGTATTATGTGGCCGGGGTGTAGGTTTCTTATTAGTACCGGCACGGCACTAGATAGTGTTCTATGTTTTTCGAGTGAGTTTGTTTAACTGGCCATTCGCCAGAGGTGTTCCTTAGCTCACTTAGGTATAGTGGACCAGGTTCGTATTGATTTTATTTTAAAGTCCTCTCAATTGCTGGTGTTGTTTTATTTGTTAAGAGTCTTGTAAGTTGGGTAGAAATGTAACATATTCCTTACAATAGTCAACTGTATTAAAATCATCAACAGCTGGTAATTGTCAAAGGTTTATTTGTTTGCTTTCAACAATGCAACAAGTCAATTCAAAATCTATATACAAAATGCAGTTCATCAGTTTGTGCAGACATGCATGCCGGCGGCATTTATATTCATAATCAGGCAATGTGTTATTGCTGATTCAAAGTTCATATTTTATCTCCTATATATATTTTCCTTCTGTGATCCTGTACCAGGGGTTAGCACTTCTTATGCTACTGGGTTTCTTTTTGCTTTATTTATCTCACCATATTTTCCTTGGTTCGTAGGGAGATATATCATGTTTCCACTTTTCTTCAATCTAAGTGCATGTCGTCGTTCAGAGACATGGTCTAACCAAATACCTTGGCAAATCAAAAGCATGAAAATTGGTTCATACTTACACAAGATTTGAATCAAAATAATCATATAACCACATGATGATCCAGAATACAATACTGAATAAACTTTGACACTTTTTGTTGAGTTCTCGAACAAAGAATTATTGAACCGAAATAACACATCTTTCTACATCGCGGTTCAAATCAAGACTGCTTAATTATGACGTCGGTTTTCGCTGGGGAAAAGCTTCTGAGCTCCCTAATTGGGTAAACAAATCACGTGACTAATTTTTTACACGTAACGCGACTCAGCCTAATTTATGCCACTGAATTACTTTATAATCTGTTTCTAGGAAAGTACAAATTTATATGCTAATCTGGGTTTTATTTTTCTTTGGTTAGAAAATAGCCTGTTTCCAAAGAAACAACGATGTACACGGCTACACATAATTACATTGCTCACGTTTCAGTTATTAAACCCTTTTGTAGAGTTGACATTTTACCTAATGTAGCACTGGATATAGATTAACGACTAACTAAAAACTGTTTTAATGTGTAAAAATACGTTTTACAAATGTTTCTGCCACACATTGACATGTGTATGATAGTGATGTGCATTTCTGTAAATTCAGTATCCACTTTAAACTTATGTGCGTTATAATATAGGTATACCTTCAACATGGCGTGTTCTTCAACATGTTCTGTTTAAGTCGTATATTTCTCATCAGTTACTTTTGCTGGTAACAAGGTCAAGGTTGTCCTGTAACAGATACTGCCTTAGGGGAGCGACGTTCTAGAAATTTCACAACACAATGTCTCAGTCTTACCAGGTAGGGTGACAGGTACCCTCTCTCAATGTCTTACCAAGTAGGGTGACAGGTACCCTCTCTCACTGTCTTACCAAGTTGGGTGACAGGTACCCTCTCTCACTGTCTTACCAGGTAGGGTGACAGGTACCCTCTCTTACTGTCTTATCAAGTAGGGGGATAGGTACCCTCTCTCACTGTCTTACCAAGTAGGGTAACAGGTACCCTGTCTCACTGTCTTACCAAGTAGGGTGACAGGTACCCTCTCTCACTGTCTTACCAAGTAGGGTGAGAGGTAACCTCTCTCACTGTCTTACCAAGTAGGGTGACAGGTAACCTCTCTCACTGTCTTACCAAGTAGGGTGACAGGTAACCTCTCTCACTGTCTTACCAAGTAGGGTGACAGGTAACCTCTCTCACTGTCTTACCAAGTAGGGTGACAGGTAATCTCTCTCACTGTCTTACCAAGTAGGGTGACAGGTACCCTCTCTCACTGTCTTACCAAGTAGGGTGACAGGTAACCTCTCTCACTTTCTTTGTCTTCTTTACTTTAAGAGCAGAAACATGTACCCATTTACATCTGGTAGACTGCATCTTCTGGTAGGACAACATTAGATAATTTTTGAAGGACCGATGACTAGAATGGAACAAGGCATAGAGGAAGACAGCCGAAAGGATAGTCTGGCGTTCTCTCTTCCAAACCTCTACACCTCACAGTAGAAGAGAAACGACTAAGTAAATAAGACTGGAGCTTACGCTACTTGGCTTTGAACCCAGTAAATGTGCCTCGTGAAGCAAACGCTCTAACCAATCTTCTATTAGACACGCGGCTGATAATAATCTAGTAATAATAAAATCAATAACTGCAATTTATAAAATAAATCAATACACTTTAGTATTTAAAATATGTATATTCAGAAAATTAAAAATTGCAGATTGATATGTTAGTACACCAACTCATGGGTTAGGATATTGCTATATTGTCCGAATGTCAGTGCTCATGTTTTAAACACAATTATGGCCTTGGTGATGTTTGGTTTTTGTTAGTCGATACGTAAGGAACTTAATTGTTGTCATAGCCAGGAGTGGAATTGAGGACGAGCTCTCAATATCTGACCAAATGCTCCTAAGGCGTGCGTAACACAAAGCTTCTGACAACAAAAGTCCAACTCCTGGCCTTCTCATGGCAGCACCGTTTAAAAACTAGCAGGAGAAGGGGCGAAGGGCGAGTGGCTGGCGCCTTAAAACCAGATTGCTCCAGGTACATTTTTGTATGTACCTGCAAGGATACTTGGAGAGGAGATGGGCACCGCCAAGCAAACCTCTTGCCCACTGAAATGCTATGATGGAAAGTCAACTCAGTAATAATATGCCGGATCGGCCGAGGCCCGGATTAACAACGACCGCGCTCTCATTGCCCCTTGAGAGTGATAAGTCAGTGAATGGGGTACAAACACCTGTTTTGAAACTTCCTAGAGAAGGTTTTGTTGTTGGAACTTGGAATGTACGCACGCTATATGCATGTGGAAAAGTCAGAGAACTAACACATGAACTTGCTAGATACTCCAGGGACATCCTGGGCCTAGCAGAAGTCAGATGGACAGGATTAGGTGAATCAATAACGGATGATGGTCATAAAATATGGTTTAGTGGAGATGAGTCCAAACATCAGCATGGAGTAGGTTTTATTGTACATAAAGATAGATTGAACTCTGTCATCAGCTGCACCCCAATAAATAGCAGGCTTATTATCATACGTATTGCAGCACATCCAAAGAACATCTCCTTCATACAGGTATATGCGCCCACTACTGACTATGAGGATGAGGCAATTGATACATTTTATGAAAATCATGAATGAAACAATTAATAAAATTCCAAAGAAAGATCTTCTCATCGTGTTAGGTGATTGGAATGCTAAAATAGGGCTAGATGCATACGGTCAGTGGGCTGGCACAGTGGGGAAATTTGGGACAGGAGAAACCAACGATCGAGGACTAAGGCTACTAGAATTTGCCAGCAACTATAAACTAACCCTTGCAAATACACTATTTCCTCATAAGTTATCAAGAAGAACAACGTGGCATGCCCCGAAAACTGAGATACATGGCCAAATTGATTTTATTCTTGTATCCAAAAGATTCAAGTCCAGTATTAATAAAGCCAAGACTAGGACTTTTCCTGGTGCCGACATTGGTAGTGATCACGACATGGTATTGATGACGCTCAAGCTTAAACTCAAAAAGAACTATAATCAAAACAGATGTTCTCAGTTAAGATTCAATTTAGACAAACTGAAAGATCCAGAAATCGCGGGAATCTTTGAGGCAACTGTTGGAGGAAAATTCGCAGCTCTCAACTTTTTGGAGGATGATATCAACTCAATCACAGAGAACATGAAAGACGTGCTCATTGAATCAGCAACAGAAATACTTGGTAAAAGACAGAAAATAAACAAACCATGGGTTACAGATGACATTCTGAAGTTATGTGATACCCGACGAGAAATGAAAAAGGTTAAGAAAGAGTTTCCTGAAGCAGCATGGCAATACAGTATGGTGAATACAAATATTAGAAAGAAAATGAAACAGGCCAAAGAAAAATGGGTAGCTGATCAATGTGAGTCCATTAATACGGGGCTAATAAAAGGTAACAGCAAGGCAGCTTTTAACACATTAAGAAGACTATCAAAACCCCAACAGCCCAGGGTAACTGTCATAGAAGATAGCAATGGGGCTCTGCTCAATGAAAAGACAGCTGTAATGAGAAGGTGGACAGAATATTGTAAAGAATTATATAACTGTAAACTCGACACTGACTGTAGTATATTAAACAACATTAAGTGCGAAGACAGGGAACTCGGAAATGCAGCAATATTACGGGAAGAAGTGGAAGAGGCTATATGTTCGATGAAAGCAGGGAAGACACCGGGTGTGGATAATATCCCAGCAGAGCTCTTGAAATATGGTGGACCAGATATAGTGAAAATCATGACAACAATTTGCCAGAAGATATGGAGTACAAAAAAATGGCCAAAAGAATGGACGCAGTCATTAGTAATACCGCTTCCAAAGAAAGGAAATCTAAAAATGTGCAAGAACTACAGAACCATTAGCCTTATTAGTCATCCAAGTAAGGTGATGTAAAAGATACTTTTGAACAGAATAAAACAGAAAAAAGAAGAAATCTTGTCCGAGGAACAGGCTGGCTTTAGACCAAAAAGAAGTACATCAGAACAAATCTTCAATATTAGATTAATAATAATAATAATAAATTCTTTAAGCACCAAACACGGCGCATAAGGCAGAAACCAGTGCTCTCCAGGTTGTTCGTTGTGACGCCACTCCTCTTAGCTCTTGCACATTATTTAGGCCCAACGTTCTTCCTTCTTTTATTATTGTTCTTCTGAGTGTTTCTTTTGGTCTTCCTTTTTTCCTCTTACCCTCAGGAACCCAAGTGAGCGCCTGTAGTGGTATTCTGTTGTTTTGCATTCGTAGGACATGACCGATATATGACCATCGTCTTTTCCTTTTATAGTCGGAGACATATTTCTGCCTAGAGTCTTCTCTTATTTGTCGATTAGTCTTGAATTCTTTCCAACTGATGTTCATGAGTTTTCTAAGACATTTGTTCTCGAATGTATTCAGCTTTAATATTAGATTACTGATCGAAAAACATCTCCAGCATCAACACGATTTATACCATAACTTCATCGATTTCACAAAAGCCTTCGATCGAGTCTGGCATGAAGGCTTATGGCAAATAATGAGAAAATTTAATTTTGATACCAACATCATAGATATCATTGAAGCACTATACAAGGACGCAAGCAGTGCTGTTTTTGCAAGCAATGACATTGGATAATTTTTCAAAACAACTGTAGGAGTTTGCCAGGGATGTATCCTGTCTCCAGTGCTCTTTAATATATATCTAGAACATATTATGCAGGAAGCTCTCTACGATTATAAAACAACCATATCGATTGGAGGCCGACCTCTTTGCAATCTACGTTTTGCTGATGATATCGATCTGATAGCTGGAACAGAATCAGAACTTCAAGACCTTACCTCTAGACTGGAAAAAGTAACAAGAACGTATGGGATGGAAATTAATATAGAAAAAGGCAAGATATTGGTGAATAGTTATAAGAAACATGTTCCGACCAAAATTATGTTAAATGGGCAAACGTTAGAAGAAGTTAACACCTTTAAATATGTCGGGTCCACTATATGTAGTGAGGGAAGATCAAGTAAAGAAATCAAGACAAGACTTGAGATGGCCTCAGCTGCCATGACAAGGCTGAATGTGATCTGGAAAAGTAACATCAGTTTTCCTGTGAAGATCAAATTATACAAATCACTCGTATTATCTATTCTCTTGTATGGGTGTGAGGGCTGGACACTCACTGCAGATATGGAGCGAAGGATTCAGTCTTTCGAGCATAAATGTTATAGAAGAATTTTGCGCATTTCCTATAAAGAGCACAAAACAAATGTCTATGTTAGAGAGAAGATAAACACCTACGCAGGCCACCAAGAACCACTTTTGTCAGTAGTGAAACGTCGAAAGCTTGCCTGGTTTGGGCATGTAACTCGTCATGACTCCCTTTCGAAAACGATCCTCCAGGGAACAGTCGAAGGTAAACGGAGAAGAGGAAGGCAAAGAAAATCCTGGGCTGATAACATCAAAGAATGGGCAGGACACGGTTTTTCCACACTTGTACGCATTGCTGAAGATAGAGAGCAGTGGAGGACCCTGTCTGCTGATGCTTCCACCATGGCACCCCTACGACCCATGACGGGTTACGGGTTGAGATGATGATGAAGGAACTTATCTTCTTGAACTATTTTCCTAGTCAATTCTGGAGCCTAATACTGTGATTAACTTCCAGTGAGGCATCATTTACTGGACACGAAGTGGCTATGCTTCTGTCAGGTGTGCAATGTTTGTCATTGACTCATGCAATACAAGTGTGTCTTTTACTACACAGAAATTCAATTTCATGTCGAACTGATATCTGAACTTGTAACAAAGGATAACACACGATTATGGTATATGTGGTTTATCACTAGGATGTTCCTCGGTGCAAACTGCCTCGGAAACCACGGGGCAAGGTACCGAAGCTGCCCTGTGTTTCAGGAAACAAAGAGCATCTTGAAGGAGGCCGTGTCAAAAAACATACCTTTCAAAGAGGCAAAACACAGAGTGGCTGCGGATGTTGCAGAAAAACAGCGCACGATCGATAGACGACAGTTACACAAGCTGACCGCTGAAGTCAAAGATATGAAAATGAAACTTCAGGTCGAAAACAGAAGCAAGCAGGCTCCCGAAGACGACAAGGACAGCGGTGAAGACGTAACAGATCTACAGAACGTCAGAGAAATGATGAAAGACATGAAACGCATTCAGCAGCAGATAGAAGCAGATGTAAAGAGGCTGACAGAACTGAAGGAAGAAAACTCCGAAATCCTCAAGAGAATCGAAGCAGAGCGAAGAGCCATTGAGGAAATGACATCAAACACAAGAGCGACCAAAACAAACGAACAATCAGACGAAGAAGTCATAGAAGAAACACTTGATAAACTTCTCCCAGCAATAATAGAAAAATCACTATTACAGATACAGGAAAGCAGGAAGATAAAAGAAACAGAAACTAGGAAAGCAAAAACTAAAAAAACCACACAAGCCAGATAAGAAGGCAAGAAATGAACACCATGAGCACACCACGACACCATAAACAGACAAGCAACGAAGAGGTATCCAGACAGTCAGCTAGTGGTCCTTTTTAGGACCAGTCCTTTTCAGGACTAACAACCGGCTAGCAACGAAGAAACTAAACGCAATATATACCCCAATTATAACCAACTTTCAGGTTGAACAGGGTATAACAGCAACATAGTAGACAAACGAACGAACGAACGATGTTCCTCGGATGATTGACTGACTACTACAGATCAAAATTCTTATTTCGCCATCACTGTCATGTGGCTGTGGTTAAGTCAGTCAGGGTAGTACGTCATGCAAACAATAAATTATATTGAAGGACTATAAACATCAATTAAAAATTATTCGATGTACTCTTGCAATTATTTCCCTTTGGTATTTAGTTTTGCCAATTTGTACTCCCTTTCTATAGTGACAACATCAGCTCTTACGTCTAGTTCTGATAAAGACTACAGTATCAGCAACCAAGCCCTGAAAAGGACTTTAAGCTTTTATTGGATGAGTATGAAACAAAAAATCGAGAAAGGCGATTCGTCTTACGATGACAAAAGAAAAAGAAAATAGCCGACGTTGCGTCCACAAGGCCTTCGTCAGGGAATGAAAAGAAAGTGAGGGCTAGATAGGACACACAAGAATCCGTAAAATGTATAAATGGAATTATGTTCACCATCACTAATAGCTTCATGTGTGGGTCACGCAATGTCATTTATAGAAACATATGTAAACGTTGCAGCAAAACCTATATTGGCCAAACGACTTGGAGACAGGTTCATCCAGCACCTTAATGACATCTCTCGGCAAAATTCCACGCCAGTTGCCGTACACTTTAATGGTCCTGACCACCATCGACATCCAGGTCACTGCGATGAGATCCTGCTCCTCTGTCACTGCTAGCCGAGTCCAGATTGAGCAACGTCTTATCCTTCGAATGGGGGTGTCTAAAACCAGCTGGTCTTAACCCCCTACACACCGTTGTCTGAAGTCACCCTTTCCATTCCTTTTCTATTTTGACCCTTTCCACTCTTATTCAATTTTTCTATATCTCCGTCGCCCATAGATATTTTAAAAAAATATGTCTTGATTTTTAATTAAATATTTATTTATCTCCAACGCATTCTGTCCTTTTCTATCTCCAGTCCTCATTATTATTAAGTTTGGGTAATTTCTTGTTCAGTTCCGGTTTTTAGCTTCTTACAATGTTCCGTTTACATCCGGAAGTGGTAGTCATTTCCTTTTCTGGTGACGCACTCTCTCTTCGGCAGGCGTGCTAGGTCTTAGCTCCCTTTAGGGAAGTACCCTTGTTTTATTTTTATATTTGTTTAGATTTTTATGTGTCTTATCTTGCCCTCACTTTCTTTCCTTTCCCTGACAAAGGCATTGTGGCCGCAACGTTGGTTTTTTTCTTTGTCTTTTGTCCTCGTAAGACGAATCACCTGTTTTCGATTTTTTTTCATACCCGTCCATTGTACTTGTCACGGTATTGCCTCCCATGCTTTGCAGTAGTTGTCTAACAGTGACCAAAATCTCGGTGGCGAGTGACTGAGTTTCTCGCTTGGCAGTGTGTGCAGTTTTGAATATACTGACGCACATCTGCACACCATCTAGGCCAGAAGAAAACTTCCTTAAGGTTACTCATGGTAGTTCCTACAGAAACATGTTCTCCCGATGATGATACATGAGCTGCTTTCATGGCGGAGGGTCTTAATGGGAGAGGCACCACGAGTTGCTTCCCTTGCCTCGTCCGTCGAAAAATAATTCCATCTTCGGCATGGAACGTTCCTGCTGAAGTATGTGTTATCTTGAGCTGACTGTGCAGAGTAGGCGCTAGGGTTCTATCGTCCTTCTGCGCTTGTCTTAACTCTGCTTTACTACATAGAAATGTCGAGTAGAGGTCCGAGTCATCCAATGTTGGGTGTTGGACACTCTGCTCAGACTCTTTCTTCGTAGCTTCATCCTTCTGGTTGTCCGGGTGATGGCGAACAGAGCAATCTTACATAAACTGTCGAACATCGTGTCGCATACCTTGCCGGCAATAATTCAAGGAGACCTGTTTTACCAGGGCATATAAACCTTTAATGAGATGGGGCATGGTTAAATGCATTTCCTGCATGAGGCGGGTACAATAGGGTAATGGGACAACTAACTGCCTCTTGTTTCCCACCGGTCTTTATACAAAACCGTTCTCCTTGTAATATGCTCCCTGGGGAGTATGGGAGTAATTTCTATACAACTTGGAAATGCAAGACTAGAGGGTTTGATCTGCCCTTTGTGCCTGCTTCAGCTTTGAAATATTCAGGCTGTTCCAAACTGACAACTCAGGGGCCGCTGAGGCGTTTCCTGGTGTCAAGCATGGTTTTCCCGTGTCTGCTTGAGGCGCGACTGAAGTCTGTGTGAAGTCTGAGACAAGACAAAAAGTCTGAGTGAAGTCTGAGGAGATAGATATAGTGTTGAATGTGGATAGAGTGGCTATAGTTATAAGGAGTACAGAACAGATACTAACTGTCTCTACTGCCACGCAATGATTATCTTTTAACTACTGTCATTCTGCCTCTCTCTCTTACTGGAGATGAGGTTTAATCAATGCGCACACTTCAGATTTAATGACACACTGAAGTTAATCCCTCCACATGTACGAAGGCCAGCGACTCTTGGGAAGGCGCGGGATAATATAAGCGACGATTTCATATAGCGCCGCTGGAGCATGGACCATCACTCACTTTCCGAGGTTGCGGTAAGCAAAACTTTCCTACGAGGGAAATCACCTAGTTGAAAACATAGATCGGGCTGATGGAACTGAATGGCTGGTGGGTAAGTACCGCCAGCTGTAAATGGGTTAGTGCTGTGCCTGGCCTTATGGGAAAGAAGGAAGATAATTCCAAGCGGAGGGCTCAGAACTCTGTCGGGGGTGACAAGGGGTTGCTGTTATAAACATAGTTAAAAAACTCTTGTCATCTCGTCAAATTAAATCCTAAAATGTTGCAACATTAAACAACGCAAAACATTACAGGGGTGCAAATTAACGTATACACAACCCGTCCCCTCTCACGATTATTTGCGGGTCAGCGCTGATCTAATCCCAAAGTTTATGTTTCTCTCCCCTCCTCTTTCACTGACCGTTAAAAATATTATGAGCTGATAGGTGTCTGGGGCAGGCCTACATCTAACTCGCAAGAGTGCGTAATACAGGGGGATTTCGGGCTGTATATATTTCTGCTTTATTTATCTGGCGATGACTGATATTAAAAGTATCAGACGTTCAACCGAAATCGTGAGGGTTAAGCTCATCACTCTTACAAGCATATACATGACAAAACATATAAGGCTACTCTTGGTGAATCTCCAAATGAAATAACAAAATTTAACTGTAAAGTAAACAAGCAGTTCAAATAAATCAAAGTTACACGAAGTGAAAAAAAGTGTTACAACGTTCAACACCCGCTTATTATTACATTCTGGGTTAACAGAAGGCCGATCCACTTAACGCTTTGGTACATAGTTACCCCTTAGAGGGACACAATTATTCTTTCAATGAAACACATTCTATGTATATATACATACATATTCCGTGCATAAGAGGGGTTTTCAGCTTACATGAAGCATCATAAAACACACAAGCAGAAGGCTTTACAAACACAACTTATTTACAAGAACTAGCTATAGCTTCTTGGTTTCGCTGTGATAGCTGTAATTTAAACATTACTAGAACACTTCATGATGGCTTACTCTAACTCGATATAAATCCCAAAATTAGAATACATTAGAATTATGCTTACCGAGACTGTCAGAATATTCCTCACTAGTAAGTAGGCAATCTGCACATAATTCTCTACCTCGCACGACAGGATTGTTTTGGACTGAAGCAAATTAGAACAGAAGTAGGCTGCATATATACGAAGAATAGAGCACAGGTGTTCCGCACGTGCATGGACGTCGGAGTACAGAAAGCCAAAAACTAACGTAAGAATTACCCAGATAATTCTCCCTGGCGATTCGCTACAAAAGACTTGGCGTAACCCTACGAAGACTGCTACAGCAAGTCCCAGGAATCCCCTGCCATCAAAGTACGGGGAAGTATTTGTGACCGTCGTCCATCAACACAGGTGTCTCAAACGCAACCCAAAGTCCCTTTTACACCAAGTAGCCACGTAATATGATGCAACCATTACAGGACACCGCGACTAGTTTACCGGTGTCAAAGACACGGGACGATTCTGCCGACTCTCGGAGACCGAGTGCCTGGTTTAATCTCTCGTGGTTTAAGAAGAATGCCGCCTACATCTCAAGAGGGTGGTGGGTGCGTCAATAATTGATCCAACCATCATCACTAAACAAGGGATGAATGCTATCAAATAGAGTGACCGCCAATTTCCCCGCTTACCTGTACAGAAACACGTACCTGAAATGAGAGGGGTGGGCCCAAAAGAATCAAAAGAAATACGGGTCGGTGTAAGCTGCACCAAATGAACAAAATTTTTTATCCATTTCGTCACCCCTGGGTTCTCTATTTGTTGTGTCGGCCTGGAGTCACCTGAGGGATTTCCAAGGAACACATATTTCCTCCCTGAAATGAGAAGGTAGACTAAATCTTCTACAACTGCGGCTTTGATTTTACCCCGTACATATCGGAGTGAAACATCAATTTCCGAAATCCGAAGTAGCTTTGGCTTTATGCTTTCCGTGGCTCTTGTATTTCTACAGTTTTAGCAGTGTACTGTTGGGCCTTCACTAAAGATGGAGATACTAAAGCAGAATATTCTAAGCCCGAATCGTACAAGCACAGTATGGTTTAGTTGCCAACGGTTACTAGCTCAGTAATAGAAGGGTAAATGGAATTTTGTTCATATGCCCGGGGGTCTTGTTTCATTATCGGCCTCCTGATCAAGCATGCGACATTATAAGGGCCAGATTTCGGCCTCTTACAGTCCGATGTAAAATGCCTGTCAGTTTTGCGCGGATTACAAAATCGTCTTCCAGTTCCCTGGGCTGAATTGCTGTTTCTGCCTCTGGCGATCTTGTGGTTTTTGTTGCTGTTGGGGGATTGTCTTGTGTGTTGTGTTATCCGTACTCTAGGTTATCATCTGGGTGATCCTTTTGTTTGGTGGGACTTTCGCGGTGGCGCTTTTTCATCGGGTTAACTTCCGACTGGGCGCTCTGGTATATATCAGCAAATAGTACCACCTGCTCATGAGTTTCCGCCCCGTGCTCCGCCAGGAACGTTCTCATGTCAGGGGCGAGCGAGTCCTTGAACTGCTCCACGAGAATCATTTCTTTCAACCCTTCAAAGGATTCATCGAAGATGTTGAGGGATCCCCACTTCTCCAGATACGTTTCTAGCCTGGTTGCAAATTGTCTAAAAGATTCATCTTTTTGCTTCTGAGCCTCACGGAGTTTACAACGAAAAGTCTCTGCGTTAAGCATAAAACGCTGAAGCAGAGCCTACAACGTGTTGTAATTGTTCTGTTCTACCGTGGGCATCTTGAGAAACACATCCTAAGCAGATCCCCTCAGACTCTGGGATAGCTTCTTGCTATATATCTCCTTATCCAAGCCATACGTAGCTGAAGGATTGAAACCTAGAGATAGATGTCTATTTCCTCTAAAGCCTCAGAGTAGACATCTAATTGGAAGGAAACCGCATTAGATGCCACCCCATGAGAGGTGGTTCCTCCGTCACTACTTTGAGAACTGCCAGCCCCGCTATTGTTAGAACTAGAATCCATTCTTCTTCCTTCAATCTTAAGTTCCTTCAATCGAATGGCGTGGGCTTTGTCGGCCTGTTCCCAAGCGAATGCTCTTTCGGCCTGTTCCTTCTTTTCTTGGAATGCCCTATCCTGATCCTTTTCCGCTCTTTCGGCGTGTTCCTTCTTTTCTTGGAATGCACCCTCCTTTTCTTTTTCCTTAGCTTTGCGAGCTCTTTTCTTTTCCTTCTCTTCAGCTCGGGCCTTTTCGTGTTCCCTGGCCATCCTTCTCTCTTCTCTCTCAGCTGCTTTCTCTACCTCCCTCCTGTAGTTTTTCTCTTTATCTTTTTCTTTCTGTTCTCTCACCGAAGTAAGCACAAAGTCAGAAAGTTCTTCAGCTGAAAACCCTAGTTCGCGGCCTAGATTAAGGTAAAAGGCATGGAGGTTTTGGGACTCTGCCATTCTGAGCGAAAAGTTTGTTTACAAAGCTACACAAACTGACAACAGCTACTAACTAATGAATATGAAATTACAACACTGAATTTGCCACACCAAGTAAACTTTTTATTTCCTTAACTTTAACTTTAGTTACAACAATTTTCGTTACCAAAAAGTTGGTTTCTTTCCATTATTCAATCTTTATACTTTTATTTTTACTGTTATTTATGAATGCAATGTGTGCTCAGTTTTACCATAACACACTCTTGACACTATTCTTTCAGTAAATCTGAAACTTATGCCAGTCAATTCTAGGGGAATAACTTGACAAGTTTTATAACCCGGCGCGAGTCGCCCAATTGTTTTATAACAATGGCGTCTCTGAGTTCAATCCCAAGACGAGACCGCAATTGTCACGGTATTGCCTTCCCTGCTTTGCAGTAGTGGTCCAAAAGCGATACAATACAATGAGCCACTTATCTAAAAGAAATATGTCCTTCCACGGATTCGTTCAAAGGTATCGAGGGCTGCATGGGCGAAAGATAATTTCCACAATAAAAATCCAATGTTGACCCTCCCGATAGTAAACTATGGCTGGATCAAAACTTCAGGTTGACCACGTAAAGGTCAGTAAGGTCGACCGTTAAAATGTAAACTTCAAACACATCGGTGTCGTTGATGGAGTTTTCACTCGACGTTTCTCTAAACTTTGACGAAAGAGTTGGTGGGATGCATCTTGAATGAAAATGTTTTTTGCACCATATACTGGACGCCACTTCTGTTACCAGTCTTTTCTATAAGTCTCTTAGGTGTCATTAGTATTGACTGGTCTGTTGGGCCTGCTAGTGTGGCCGACGTACATCTGAATGACGCGAATATCTTGTGGGTCGTTTTTTTGGTCTTATGATGATGATCTGGCTAATGCCAATGAAACTCGGTAGCGATCAACAAACAACGAAGATACGCTGGACTCGTTGCAAGAGTTAGTAACGAAACATATATATTTTTACGATACATTGAGATCAGTAGTTCAGACATTCTTCATCAGCATGGTCATGGCAAAAATGTACATATTAAATAACAATCACTACGGACGTTGACCGACCCCACTAGCGCTGCCACAACAAGGTTAGCGGAAGCTCTACGGCAACGAATTGGTAAGATGCATGGGTTTACGAAAATAACCATGTTATAAGCTTTGAGCACATATATTTAATCCCGATCCAAAAACATCTCCTATCGTTAACTGAACGCACTAACAGCCAACACAACTGGTCAGGCTGAAGCTCTGCAGTAACGGTACTGGAGGAATATGTATCTGAGTTTGGATACTTGAACAAGCCGGTTCTGGCTTAATATTGACGATAAAATATTCTTGGCACATCTGGCACAAGAATAACAACATCATCTCTCAGATGATTATAATTACTTCATGGCTGTGTCCTCCCTAGACTTGGGATAAGACTACGGAACATTTGTCTGCTCTTGACGAAGGATCTATGCATCTGCCTCAAGTACATTGCCCGTATAGCAACAAATCCCTGCGTCATAACACGTCATGCCTAGTTTAATACTGGTGCACGGTCGTAAACAAATAACATTACTAAAAATATCATTGCTGTGCTCAGATGCACGTCTGAAAATACCAGGCGTACATATGAGAGCTTTAAACATCTATCTGACGCTCAATGAATATAAAGTCTTTAACAATTACAAATAACAAAATTTAATAATCACTTTAGGTTTTAACAGTTTGAAAATAATTTGAATATTTATGAATTAAGAAAAGTTATCCTCACAGTCGTTATGGGAGGTAAAACTTTTGAGAGAAAAGTTCAAGTGGCAGCATATGTATTCAACTTAGCTGCCAATAATGATTCGGCTTTCTCTGATGGGTTGGCTCTGGTTACACTGATCACGCTGTCACTGGTCAAGGTTGTCGGGTGTAGCTCGTCTCCCAGAAATGTCAAGGAAAGTCTACAAAGTGGGTCCCTCGTCTTAATGCTTAGGTTCACTTCTTCACTTCTTGTTCAAGAGATAGTGCTTTCTGCTGGTACCACCAATGAGCCAATCCTGGCTCACATAATGTTTTGCTCAGATGAATAAAAGAGACTTGAATCGGTCTCTTACACATATCTGGGGTGTCGTTGTTTTAACAATAGATTCCCTCTCTGATTCCACGTGTTTCAGTTTCCACAGTCCTGGTTTCCGTGTTAATATTGATTGAGATTTCCTGGGCTATTTTGTAAGTCCGTCCAGATTCTCACATAAAAGGTCCAAGCTGATAAAAGGAAATTCTGAATTCTAATTTCTGGCAGTCTGGTGTCTTGGTAAGCGATTTCTCAAGTGAAATAGCTTGAGAAAATAATCAGATTATATTCCCTACCTTCCCACGCCTGCGTTTGTTATCAGCTATAAAACGTGCCAATCGTTTTCAAACATTGCGAGGGATGGGGAATTTCAAAATATTTCTGACACGGAAAATTTTTCAAAGGTCACGTTTCCCATATATGGCAAAAAAGATGTCCGATGCCCTTGTGTACAAACTTCCAAACACACCGGTAACCGCATATGACCATGTGTTTGAGATGTAACCATATTACTTTCATCTAAAGTAATCTTGTCATAACAAGTAGGACAGGAAACGCTTATGCCATAAGTTGTCTCCGCCTGCACGGGATCTTGTGCTAACCTTGGCAAATCTGGGTTGAACTTGCGAAGGTAGTGTATTATATCAGCCACTCCTGCGAGTAATTATCTCAGCAAATCTGGGTAGCGTCAAGCAAAATGTGGTTATTATCATCTTCAGAGAGTGTCAAAATGTTCGACAAACTCAAATATCTGCTACTTAGCAGAACAAGAAAGAAAGAAAGTGCAACAACTGACAGCACACAAATAAAATCAGTACCACAAATGTACCGATACTGCCGCAGCGCAACAGAGATCGAGCAGAGGTCGCCCCATTCTGTGTCAGTACTCCACGTCTTACCGCAGTTCCCCTCAACTTCCTAAGCTTTTATTGCTAGCATTGGGAAGTCATGGTAAGGACTTGTCCTGAGACGGACCAGCTAGTCAAGTCAATGTCATTTGAGGAATGTTTTCAATTTATATTCATTTGAAAACCAACTTAAGGTGTCAGGGTGGTTTTGGGGACACCAAGACACAACACTAGCACGCAAATCTAAGTCGATCATAATTTTAAAAATATACATCAATTTACATGACACTAAAATATTTTATAAACTTAACGTTTGATACATTTACAGACACAATAGTATTTCAAGGACTTTGTTTTTTAAACTTATCACCAAAGCTAATCGTTCACAAGAGAAAGTCAGCTGAATTACTGCACAGATATAGGCCGTGGCCAGTGGCTTCCAACAAGTGTGGGTCAATACGCTTAACGTTTTTTTCAGCTGAACGAGCGTGTTGTTAAATCAGACAATGGCGGAACTGTGTCTGACACGGGCTTATATATCCTTTTTTCAGTGATTTTGTCAGTCCTAGCCATGAAATTACCCTCCTGAACGTCCGCAATCTGATCAAGGATATTTTTTTTAGGTTGACTTTCTACCAATTTCGTTAAAGCAGGATTACTTTGATTTACTTTTTATGGTTGAAAATCCAGTGAAGAGTTAATTTTTATGTTGTAACATCACCGTGTGAATCGGTATTTATGGATAAATTATACAGATACTTATTTTAAACGGTTAAAATAATTCAGTAAGAATTATATTTGTAATCAAAATCTCAGATACATCTACCATTTATTGTGTAATTTTGAGTGTTTTTCCTTTCTCACTATAATAACAGCATAGTATGTGTACATAATAGATATTTAAATTGCGCCAGTAATAACAGCAATAGCAGTAGTACATGTACATAACAGTTACTTTTAAAGCAGTAAAATTATTTAGAAAACGTATGAACAACACTAATGGTCAGTGCATGTTATTTACTTGTGAAATTCCCTCTTTACAGCCTATACATGGGCGGAACTCTGGCGGTTGTCCTCAACGGCTATGAGTTGATAAATGAAGCACTGGTCAAGAAAGCCGACGTGTTTTCTGACAGGCCGCATGTCTACTTGGACGTGGTTCGTGATAATTTTCATCTTCTTCACCAGCATGAATAAAGTGTACTGGGACTAATGCAGTTACTATTTCAAAAACTACTTAATCGGAAAAGCTACAGTAATGTTGTTTTCGTCATTAATAACAGAATGTCCATGAAAATGCACAGACATAAACTATATCAATTATAGGTACGCTTAACGAAGAGCTTTATGATATTGTATCATTAGTTGGCACGGAAATGGCATTGATATTGGACTCTACTGTTTTATTTCAATTTGCTAAGGCTTTTTCGTTAAGCTATCAATACCAAATTTAAGCATAATATTTACCATTATATTTTGGATTTTTGATAACGTAAGTAGATCCTGAGGGATGGAACTTTGTCTCGCAGCGCATTATGGTTGTAAAACTAAAAGAAGGAGAAACCATAGTCACCCTTGTCATAGTGTATGGGCCAAATGAGAATGATGGAGCAGAGGTCAAGGAGGAATTCTTCGAGCTGCTTCAAAAGACAGTGGATGACTGCCTAGATGAAATTATCATGCTCGGAGATTTCAATTCCAGAGTTGGAAATGACCATGCTAGATGGGGTGGAGTTATCGGAAGATATGGAGAAGATACTCTCAATGACAATGGAAAGCGACACCTTAGATTCTGCAGTGAGCAGAATCTGATCATTACAAACACAAAGTTCCCCCATAAGCGCATTCATGCATACACTAGATGTTAAACAACAAAGAATGAGAAGTCAGTGATCGACTATGCCATAGTTAGGAGGAGCTCATCCAAATATGTCCGGGATGCTAGAGTCTGGAGGGGGCCAGAGATTGGAAGTGATCACTACCTGCTTACAATCAAAAGAACAACTGAAAGAGTTGCTCAGCCTAGGAACTGCCCAACATCACTAAAGAAACTAAGTAAACGAACGGGAGAAATGAGCATTAAGACCTACAAGCTGAGAGAGCCATAAATTAAGACCAGATATCAGGGGCTTATTGCTGCAGCGGTGAGCAACACAGAAGAGCAACCTGATGTCTTGGAAACCATCTGGCTTAAATTTAAGGACATCATAAAGACAGCTGCTGCAGAAGCATGTGGTGGTCCGACTTTGGAACAAGAGAAAAAGGACACCTTGGTGGACAGAGAAAGTCAAAGAGAAAATAAGAGAGAAGAAAACGGCATGGAAACAATACTTAGGACCTAAAAACACAACAGACAAATGGAGAAATATAGAGCACATCTGACACTCAGAACTGAAGCAAAGAACAAGATGCTAGCAGCGAAACAGAAGTCCTGGGAAGAATTTGGAGAAAAGCTAGAAAAAGATGGGCAAGAAAACCAGAAATTGTTCTATAAGACCCTAAAGAACACGAGGAAGGAAAAACAATGCACTCTCAAATTAATAAAGGACAAGCAAGGCAAATTGCTTACTGCCCCGAAGGAAGTAATGGAAAGATGGAAAGAATATTTCACAGAACTTCTGGATGGTGAGCAAGGTCAAGCATAAGAAGTGATATCCACTAGCACAGAAGAGAAAACAAATGATGGTGAAGATGACATAAAGATGGAAGAAATGAAGGCAGCACTGGAGAAAATCAAGATTGGCAAAGCAGCAGGGCAAGATGGTATAATACCAGAAATGGTTAAGAACATGGGAACATCAGGCATCCTATTACTCTTAAGGGTCATACAGGCAGCGTGGTGCAACAAGACCATACCAAAGGATTGGGAGATTGCCATCATAACACCAATTTTCAAAAAGGGTGACAATCGACAATGTGGAAACCATAGAGGCATATCCCTTCTCAGTGTCCCTGGTAAAATCTACTCTAAAATCCTAGAACAGAGACTCCGACGCCTAGCTGAGCCACAATTGGATGAGGTCCAGTGCGGATTCCGAGCAAACCGAAGTACTCAAGATCTAATCTTCACACTCAGACAGCTGAGTGAAAAGGCCCTTGAGTATAAGAGGGAGATTCATCTTTGTTTCACAGATCTGGAAAAGGCGTTTGGCAGGGTCCCCTGGAGCAAACATTGGGACTGTTTGGTAAGGAAGAACATTCCAGCACCTCTGATTTATACTACAAGTCTTGCAGAAATTATGTGAGGACTGCAAACCATAGGTCAGAAGTGTTCAGGACCATCACCTGTGTAAGACAAGGTGATATCCTGTCACCTTAACTGTTCATACTTCTCATGGACGATGTCATTAAGGCATGTAAGGAGAGAACAAGAACGTATTCAGTGGGGTACTGGAAGATGAGACAGGTCTGTATTTCAGAGTTGGCATTTGCTGATCATGTTGGCCTGATTGCTAAATCAGAGGCACATCTCCAATCCAACCTGCAAGTCTGGAAGGAAGAGCTGGAGAAGAGAGGGATGGTCATATGCAGCTCTAAAACAAAATTCATGGTGATATCACGAGAAGAAAGAAGACATCAGAATAAGCTGGGAGAACAGGTCCTGGAGCAGGTCGACCACTTTAAATACCTCGGAGCTATTATAGACCGAAAGGGAGGCATCAAAGAAGAGTTGGCCACTCAAAAAGCAGCAGCTGGGAGACTTTTTCAGGCCATAAATCGAGGATTTCTCAGCAAGAGAGAGGTTGGTAAGAAAACGAAGATGGCTGTATACCCCGCCACCTATATCCCAGTCTTGACATATGGATGCGAGTAATGGGCAATGGGAGTAGGTGTCAGACAAGGTTGTGTGCTGTCCCCCTGCCTATTTAATTTATACATCAAAAAAATTTTCAAACAGATACAGGAAATATCAGGACTGAACATCAGTGGAAGGTCAATAAACAACCTTAGATATGCAGATGATACCGTGTTGTTAGCTGAAAGCGAACAGGAGTTACAAGAACTAGTGAAGCAAGTAAACAGTATAAGTCATGAATATGGACTCGACATTAATATTGAGAAAACAAAAACTATGATAATTAGCAAAACAGACGATAAACCCACATTAAAGATAAGCGTAAATGGGAAAATCCTGGAACAAGTCAAGAGCTACGTATATCTTGGTCATGTAATAACAGAAGATGGCAGATGTGAAACAGAAATAAAGAAGAGAATAGGAATGGCCAAAGCTACATTCAACAACATGAAACATATACTGACATCCAAACAGTTATCTCACAAATTAAAATTGAGAATCATAAAGTGTTATATATATTCTGCATTTCTGTATGGTGCAGAAACATGGACGATGAATAAGCATTTGGAAGAAAGAATTGAGGCTCTTGAAATGTGGATATATAGAAGAATGGGGCGTATCTCATGGAAAGAGATGAAAACAAATAAGGAGGTCCTAGAAAATCTAGGTAAGAAAAGAGAACTAATGAGGGAGGTCAAAGTTCGGCAGCTAAAATACTTTGGCCACATAAAAAGGCATAACACCTTGCAGAAGACCATAACAGAAGGGAGAGTTGAAGGCAAACGTGCAAGGGGAAAACAGCGCTATAAGTGGGAAGATAACATCAAGAGATGGACAGGAAAGAGTCTATCAGAGTGCACCACCAAGACAAGAGACAGAAGACTTTGGAGATCCAATACAGCCAACCTTCGTTGTGGAGATGGCAACTGATGATGATGAATGGGCAATGACTACAACCCACAAAAGCAGGATCCAAACCTCAGAAATGAGGTATCTGAGGAAGGTGATTGACGTAACAGGAAGAGACATGGTCCGCAATCAGACGATACGTCAAGGCCTAAAATCCCAACCCCTGCAGACCCAAGTAGAACAGTCCCAACTAAGATGGTCTGGCCATGTCTGCAGAATGGGAAAAGATCGGCTCCCACGACAAGCATGGGAAACAAAGAGCCAGGGATCCAGACCCACAGGATGACCCAGAGTTCGCTGGGAGGACAACATTAGACCATCTTTGAAGGATCGAGGACTAGAATGGAACCAGGCCAGGAGGAAGACAGCCGATAGGATAGTCTGGCGCTCTCTCTTCCCATCTCTACACCTCACGGTAGAAGGAGAACGACTAAGTAAGTACGTACATCCTGAGATACAGAACTTTATAGTTTGTATTTAAAAAAGTTACACATTTGTTCTTCAAAATTATCCAACATTATTTGCAATAAATCAACATTTTAATCTTCCTTGGTCCTTGGCTGCTGGCTGAAACAAGACTGATGGAGTCTTGTAGAGCAGCAACAAACTGTCTCCACTTGGTCCTTGGCCGCTGGCTGAAACAAGACTGATGGAGTCTTGTAGGGCAGCAACAAACTGTCTCCACTTTGGTCATTGGCCGCTGGCTGAAACAAGACTGATGGAGTCTTGTAGGGCAGCAACAAACTGTCTCCACTTTGGTCCTTGGCCGCTGGCTGAAACAAGACTGATGGAGTCTTGTAGGGCAGCTACAAACTGTCTCCACTTTGGTCCCTGGCCGCTGGCTGAAACAAGACTGATGGAGTCTTGTAGGGCAGCAACAAACTGTCTCCACTTTGCTCGGTGGAAGCAATCCTTCATGTAGTGCTCCAGCTCTGGTTAATGTTTAGCGTCTCTGCCTCCACAGTTCTCCGCTAGGTGGCTTTTGGTCGTCCTTGCTTTCGCTTTAATTCTGGAGTGCATAGCACTGCAGTTCTGGTAATGGTGTTAGTCACTTCAGAGGATGTGGCCAAATCGATCCCAGCGTCAACCCGCTATGGTGGTGTGCATGTCTTCTTGGTGGCTCAGAGCTAGCAGTTCTTGGTTGGTGGTGGTGTTCGGCCAGATAATTCGAAGAATTTTCCTTTGGCATGTTGTGTGGAAAGAAGACCATTATAGACATTTCCTTTTCTGTTACCCTACAGCATTCTGCACCTTTCAAAAGTAAAGAAATTTCGCAGCTGTCATACATTTTTAATTTACTGTTTGTATTGTTCTGGAAGAATTTCTAGTTGTTGTTTAGGTTGGCAACTAGGTAGTCATCCACTACTGATGACTTTGCTTGTTTGGCAATCTGATGTTACTATGCCTCCTAAGTATGTAAATGTGTTTGTATTTTCTAGCTCTTGGTCCCATCTTGTTATGGGTGCCAGATTTCTTATATTTAGTGTCATGACTTCTGTCTTCTTGGCATTAATGTTTAGTCCCACTTGTTGGCTCTAATTATTCAGTCTGTCTGTTTTTGCTTGGATGTGTTGATGAGAGAGTGAGGAAAGAGCAATGCCATCTGTATAGTCCAGATCATCCAGTGTAGAGAATGCTGTTCATCTTATTCCTCTAGGGGCATCCGCTGTTGTCTGGCGCGTCACTCATTCTATGACTGTTTACAACATAGTGGTTGTTAAACTCTTTGACTTCAAACCAACGCTCTGAGCGTTGCAAAATTCAACGCGCCATGCCAGAGCAACGCTTAGAGCGTTGTTTTTAGTTTATCACGAAGAAACCCCAAACAACGTCTGTTTAATGCAATTCATATTTTAAAACTCGTAGAATGACTTCCGCTACTATTTAAACAACTAATTTGACTGTAGTTAAGCAGCACATGTGCGTGTTTTGATGTTATTATCACAATTTGTGTGATGATTCGCTTGTTTGCGTTTTTCATTGTTATTGCTAGAGAAATATGTCTCGCTTTATATTTACATTTTCTAAGTCTCCTAAGCAAATAGTTGTGTCAAACTACTTAGAAACATTGCTGCCATTGACAATGATAGTTTGGTAGTCACAGTTTGTTGTCATATAACGGAATCGGTGCAGAAAAGATAGACACATTAGATTTAGTTGATGAGAAGGCATAGTCCTATTCTGGCCGAGCGAAATGCAAAAAAACTAGACCTACAGTAACACCTAATCCCTAGTCCTAGGTAGAAGATGAAGCTAGGGATACTATTAAAACATTAAACAAATTTAACAAGAGTTTATACGACGTTTTTCTTATTTATTTGTTTGAAAATGTCGTAATGCGCGATCGCATAATTTAATTTTTTCTTATAAGTGTGATAGGGTGGGCGAGAGATGATGACGATGTTGTGATTTGTGATCACTTTCTTGCACACTCGCACCGACACGAACAACAATACCACTCTTGATTCTAAGGCAGGGGCTGTATTTATTCACACAACCCTATCAGCAACAACAAGCACATAAAGCAAACGTTATAAAGTAAACCAAACGAAACAAAACACCCAGCCAGTGCTCAATTGCTAACCTGAAACACAAACAAAGCACTGACTTGTCAAAATCATAATAAATAATTAATGAGAAGCACCGTGCTCTCACCTGACAAACAGTCCGTTCTTCCACGCTACCTGAAACATCCCACTATTACACACACATCCACTCTCATACATGTCTTCCAATGAGACTAGTGTGATGTTGTACATGAGGCTGGCAAAGTCACCATGTAATACAGATCGCTACCGAAACCACTACTGCAAGAGCATATGAATGCTTAATGCAGAGGCCACCCACATTAGAGGTCCCATGCTCCATAAGGAGCGAGAAGAGTAAAATATATCTCCAAGTGAACCCACTTGCTCTCATAAACCATTATATACATAGCAATAATTAAATAACACTTAAATGAGCATAATACAGTATTAAACGCTACGTACAACGAATATTCTCCTTAACGAGAATAACTACCACCTCGCAATTGATCCATATCAATATACGTTCTTACATTGTGAAGCATGTCGTATGTGACGACTGGCGCACCTGACAACAAGCGTATCGTATATGATCACTGATAAGACTGGGAACCTCATCATATTAATCGCATCGTTACAGAAACTAACCATTGCCATAGCATATAAATGCTTCGCGCAGGCTTCTGTTGGACCCAGCCACACTGGTGTCTCCATGCTCCGGAAGGAGCAAACAGAGAAACACTTATGTCTCAAAGTGCCTTACGCACAAAGGAGTAGCATTACGCCCAAGAAATCTTAATACCTAAAGCTAGATTCATCGTCTCAAAGGGAACTTTAGCACTACAAAACTGTGTACACAATAGATGTAATTAAACTAATCTCACATTAACAATATACAATTATTCGTTAACTTACTTCGCGTTCCACTATAATAAATTATCTTGGCATGAATGGAGAAAATTATATTAATCTTGTACTTCTAAAATAGGACCTCTTATAATAACCCAATTTTCATCCAACACTAAATAATAAACTTGGTTTAACCCGCTCAAAATATGGAGTAAAATTATAATCAATCATTGTGAAATATACTACTAATTACCTTCGCAGTAAAGAATAAATTAAAATAACTCTTGGACTAACAAAGCTAACAAACGTTATACAGTACATTGGCCCACTGCGCACTCAAATAACAAATAGCTTAACATCATTCGGCGTATAGCACGTGGTAACTAAAAATGTTATTGTCGCTCACATGCGTCATCTTTATTCACATTTAACCTATCGCCCTGGCTGCCATCTTGCCAACAGTTAATAATATCCCAATTTCAGTCCCTGATATCATCTCTGTCCAGTTCCATGTATGAAATAGGTTCTTTCTATATTCTCACAGCCGTGATCTGTACTTAACACGCCTAGTAAAACATATCCACACATTATTCTCACTAATCTATCCTTTCAAAACTAAATTTAATGTCCTAAAAGAAATCTCCTTATGAAACACATTTATTTATCTATTTCATTAAACACGATACCAAATAGGTGGCAGACCTACAGCCCTATATTCTTTCTAATATTATAGACCGAAATGTTGAGAAATCACCTTCTAACTAAATTAACTCACGTATTCAAGGCATCTTCAGATCGACTCTGGTTTCTTTGGGGCGATTGACGAAGAAAAAGGCCTCTGCTGGCCAGCACACTTCTTTATATAGACCGCTAGGCCTAATCACTCACGGTGAAGTGCGCGCGCGTAGTAATTGGGCCACGCAAATGATACACGCGATGGATACTCTAGAAGGAGCGAGAACACAAATATAAAACACAACTTTTTCTAGGCTTTATTGTGGCCTAGTAATATATCTTCCTCTTGAAGATGTTGTGGTAAAAAGGCAGTGAACCATGGAGACAATGGCGATGACAAGATGGCGCTGTTAATCGACAGATGCCATAACGATTACAAGATGGCACGGCTACATATGCCCCGCCTGATTTTGTTGTCGTCCAGACAACTGCACTACCTCTGGCACTTCAGTCGTAATCTCTCAGATCGTCTCGGGGCAGGACCGTCTATCGGCTGCAGGGCATACCAGCCTCGTTTGGTCGTTAGACCATGTACGTCCTCCCCAGGGTCTGTCTCATCTGGCAAAGCTGGTGCCTCAGGTAGGCTTAGTGTCGTATCTACCAGATCTGGAAAATCATCTTAGTCTTCACTTCGTCTCAGTTCGTGCGCCGCAACCCTCATCTTCGGATCTTCGTTGTCTGCTGGTCCTATCCCATAAGGACCACCGCTAGCGTCTGGAATTGCTGATACAATAAATTCTTCGCTGGACCACACGTCTTGTATTTTGGCCCTGTCAGTGTAGTGCACTCTTTACCGCACTCTTTCACTCACTTGTAATGGTATGGGGCGTGAAAGCTGATTATTTCTCTCCCTCTTATGAGCAGCAATTTTCTACATTCTCTGTGCTGCTTTTTGGTGTGCTGCTCGTAACCTCTCTAGGTGACCTTGCAGCCACTCGGGTTGTCTCGGGCTCTTCATCTGGGCGCGTGCCTATCATGAAGTCAAGAGGAAGCCTTGGTTCTCTGCTGAAAAGGGGGTATTATGGTGAGTACCCTGTCGAAGCATGGGGGTGGAGTTGTAAACCATAACCACCTCAGCTAGATGCTCAGACCACCTTCGCTTCTGGTTGGCTGTCATGGGTCTAAGCAAATCATGCAAGGTCATGTTGAAGCGCTCGCACTGCCCGTTGCCTTTAGGATTGTAAGCTTTAGTGCGGCTCTTGTCGACTCCATATATCCTGCACAGCTCTGCGACTATTGCTGATTCGAATTTCCGGCCTTGATCAGAATGTATCCTCTGAAGAGCTCCGGGATACTGGAACCACTTCTCCACCAGGGACTTGGTGACCGTGGTTGCTTTTTGGTCTCTTGTTGGTATGGCAATGGTGTACTTGCTGAACATATCTGTCAGCACTAATACATTCCCAAACCCTTGAGAATCCCGTTCTAGCAGTCTGAAATCCATTGCTTCCACCTCGCGTGGCCTGGAGGCAATGAGGTTTCCAGATGGCCCATGAAAATTCAGTTGAGGTGCTTAGTCAATGTTACATCGGTTGCATCTGCGACAAAACACTTCAACATCAGCTGTAATGCCTATACAGAAGCACAACTTCTTAGCAACTGTAGCATGCGCTCTCTTCCCTGATGGCCCACCATGTGAGCAGAGTCCAGTATCCGTGGTTTCACGGACTCAGGTATTACCAGTAATTTTATGCTGAATCCATTTGATCCCTTCACTGCCCATTATAACACTGTCACTTCGAGCATAGTAGTAGTTAAACATAACCATCTGGGCCATCCATCTCTGCTCTATAGCTCTTAGTTTAGCTTTCTCCCAGAAGGCCAGACCCATGTTGTCTGTAAATACCTTTACTTGTGATCCTAGCAGGTATCCTCTGAACTTCTCAGCCATGGCCCACTTAAGACCCAGCAGTTCCAGCCCCATATTGCGTTTTGAGTTTCTTTCAGAGGGTCGAAGTGTGCGACTTGCATATACCAAGACTTTCTTTGTTCCATCTTGCACTTGTGAAATGTTTGCTCCTAATGCTTCATATGATGCATCTGCCTCTAGAATAAATGATAGCGAGGTTAGGGAACCTTAGTACCGGTGTGTAGGTTAGCGCCTTTTTCAGTGTTTCAAAGGCTACAACACACTCTTCAGTCCACAACTCTGCTATTGGTGACTTACTTCGTCTTTTAGTCAGCATGCCTTGATTGAGCGCAGCTACTAAATCATGTAGCAGTTTGGCTATCTTTGCAAAGCCCGGCACAAATCTGCGGTAGTAACTGGCCAATCCCAAGAATGACCGTAATTCAGTTTGGGACCGCGGTTCAGGGGCCTCTTGAACAGCCTTCACCTTGTCTTCCATAGCTCCTATTCCACCTGCTAATATAATATGCCCCAAGAATTCAATCGTTGTCCTACACAGCTTACACTTTTCTCCATTCAACTTCAGCCCTAGCTGGCGTAGCTTAGGGAATACTTTCTCCAGTCCGCGCAAATGGTTAGTGAAGTCAGCGGAGTACACTAAAATGTCATGGTATGTTCATAGAATAGGCCAAGCATGCGTCTAGTAGGTGTAACGACAACAGTAAGTTATCAAATAAATGCTCCAGTGACAAATACGATACAGACTTAATTGTCGATACATTACTCTAATATAACATACGTTCATCAATTTAAAACACTTGAAAAGCGGCCATACATAGGGCCTAAGCAGCCAATATAATACAAGATGCGAACTGTTCTGTCCATCTTGCGTGCGCACTGAAGTCGTCTAACGCGACATTGTTGAAATCATGAACGAATCAAGTAGAGCTCAAAATATACTTCCTTTCTATTAATATCTCATTTAGCAATCACACACATTGCTGAATTGTCATGAAGTAGAATCATACAGCGGACAAACACTTCGAAATCTGGAGCCACCATAAAATACGTCATCACACCACCGAACACTTCGAAGAAGACTCCAGCAGACGATCCCCTCACTTCTGCTTCATTAGTTTCGCGTCTGCCAGAAAACCATATCGGCATGATGTCACTTCCTGTTAATAAGTGACACCGTATAAAATAAACAAAAAAGGAGCCCTGTTGAGCTACCTATTATACCGACATAATCGTTATGAATTTTAATAATAACATTACTCCCCCCGCAAAAATAATGGAAACAAAGTTTTCATTATTCCCGTGGAGTGAGTATAACATCACCAGAGTGAAATATAGAAACATCAAATTTCACTGTAAGTAGTGACTAGTATAGCACCCAGGTTTCTGCCATAGGGTAGCCAATTTAGCACTAAAAGTGTGGTCCATGGTTAATACCAAAGCCAATGTATACTTTGGACAAATTCCTTTTTAACAGCAATGAGAGGTCGCCATATCTAATAGTACCCAACATATTAAAAAATGATGGTAGCAATACATGCACTCACATACCTCACACCGTCCAAAAACGCCTATCAGTCAAGTCCAGTATCAGCTGTCAATTAATTAACTTATTGATCAACAACAATAATGCAAAGCATTATAGAATAAACAAATATGTAACAGTGTAAATAGATGAAATGAGGTAGACAATCATATTAGTACAAGGTAAAGTGAATGAATGCAACATCGTACGCTAAAAGATTACAGTCATGTGTACATCTTAAGTACTTGTCAGAAAAAGTGTATTGTGGTGTCAATAAAAAAAAAAATGTTATCTTGCACCTATTGAAATTGTGTGGCCAATCAGGACAGAATACGCTGATGTATGGTACGAATTGACAATAGTATTGAGAACTCTCAAAATGTTCACTCTATAATTAGTGTGAGCTTATTAATGCCTTGTGTCAAAGACCGAGGAAGTTGAGAGGAACTGCGGTAAGACGTGGAGTACAATGGATGGGTGTGAAAAAAATCGAAAAAAGGTGATTCGTCTTACGAGGACAAAAGAATAAGAAAATAGCCAACGTTACGGATACAAGGCCTTCATCAGGGAAAGGAAAGAAAGTGAAGGTTAGATAGGACACATAAGAACCTAAATAAATATAAAAATTAAAACTAGGTACTTCCCTGAAGGCGTCGAAGTCCTAACGCTTATAGGCGCGTGCCTTAGCCTTTTCCTGGCACGCGCCTATAAGCGTTAGGACTTCGACGCCTTCAGGGAAATACCTAGTTTTAATTTTTAAATTTTTATATTTATTTAGGTTCTTATGTGTCCTATCTAACCTTCACTTTCTTTCCTTTCCCTGACGAAGGCCTTGTTTCCGTAACGTTGGCTAATTTCTTATTCTTTTGTCCTCGTAAGACGAATCACCTTTTTTCGATTTTTTTTCACACCCATCCATTGTGTCAAAGACCGAATCTTATACAGCGAACTAAAATTAATTAACAGCCAACTAAAGCACTGTATCTAAAAACATAGTGCTGTAGTAGTATACACAATAGCGGAACAATAAACAACTAAAGTTCAGCGAACATATTTATATTCAAGCACAAAGTTCATGTCCATGATTCTCTGCTATATTATCGTATGTTCCTTTAGAAGTTCACGTTAAGTAACAATGTTCAATGTCCAACTGGACAGAGAATATAAGGAACGATAGGATTTTTCTAGTACAAGGTAATGTCCCTTGGACCATGCGAAGCATCCTTGAGTTAAGTCCCTTAATCTTTAGACACGGTTCCAATAATAGAATAAATCAAGATTTTGCATTCAAAATATCCAAATGTCACATTATTCTTAGATCATCAATGAATGTGTGTGTTTCTGCACATAAACCGAGTATGACAACTGTTACTAAGGTCCAACAGTTGAATGGAAAAAAAAAAGAAAAAAAAAACACACACACAAATAGTAATACGTCTTACAAGGAGAAAGGACAAGAAAAACCTACGTTGCGGCCACAAGGCCTTCTTCAGGGACATACAAACAAGAGACAGGAGGGAAGGAAAATGAGAATTAAGTAGAGAACATGAAACTATAAAAATAAGAGAAAAAAACTCCCTTATGTCCAGTCACATGTGAAGCAAGATGGCTACCACTGAACCGGAAAGAGGAAAGGTCCAAGACATCTATGTAATGCGCTGAGTAAAATGAGGTGCAGCTTGAAATTAGCGACATTAGCATTCATCATCATCAGGTGTCGAGTGAACCTATCAATACTTGTAAGTAATGTGAAAAGAGTCATTGAGCGATTTCCTTCAATTTCCGATGAAAAAATTACGATAGTTCTCAGCTTTGGCAGTCATCATAGATTCTTTTTACATATTATCTTTGCCCAGCAGCAATAAATCTGGAAAATCCTGTCAGCATCAGCATTGTCAGCAAAATACGTTCATATATAGTGTAATGTTCCATTGGTCAACACGTGAAGAAGTCAGTTAATAGGTTTTTTGTAACCTCACAAGGTACCTACATTTGCCATGTTGTTAGCTGACAGTGAGTCTTTTACACAACGTGATAACACATCCGCGACCACGTTTTGACTGCCCATGACCTTGATGGCACGAATGTCATATTCGTAGGGCTGAAGCGCAACTGATGCTCTGGCAGCCTTCTCAATACGAAATTTTACAGTTTTCAGTGGGTGTCAACTTAACGACTGACATACAGAATTGGATGTAGACAATCATCGAATTCCTGCATAAGTGTACCGCCGTTTCCTGACCCATAGGTGTCAACTCTAAGGATAAAAAGAAATCGAGTATCAGGCAATCCTAAAATTTGGTAATGTTGAGAAATAGGCTTTTAATAAATTTAATGATACATCACATGAATGTGACCAAAGAATCTTATTTGGAGAGTTCTTTCTTAATAACGAAGACAGAACTGAAGTAATTTATGAAACATTAGGCAAGAATTTTCTATAGAATCCGACAAGACCTAAAAGACTGCGAACCTGTTGTTTTGTCTTAGGAATTTCTAGATTCAGGATCCTGGAGATAGTGGAATCCTCAGGCTTAAGACAACCGCCTCCTACTTTATGACCAAAAAAAGAAATTTATGTGAATCCTATTTTAGTTTTCGAAGGTCTAGCAGTAAGATGATGGAGACGAAGAGTAGTCAACAATGACTGATTTCCAAGAACAAGTTCTTCCCAAGATTGATGGAAAAGGCAAATATCAGCAATATAGGTAATTATGTCATCACGATTAGAGAAAATTTTTCCCATTATACGAACAAAAGTCGCAGGAGCGTTAACGAGACCAAAAGACATACAATTAAACTGGATCAATCTCAAAGGTGTAGCGAAAGCAGTATAAGGTTTTGCTCTGTCCGACAAAGAAACTTGCCAATAACCTTTAGACACATCAAATTTACTGAAAAAAGTAACTATAGATAGTCTATCCAATAGAGAATCAAACAAAGGTTCATCATAGAAAATAGCATATAAATAGTCAAAGTATAGTCTCAAGATGTTTGCATTCTACATAACAATGACCATTAAAATGTACAACATTATTAGCTTCATCATAAGGACCAATGGGAAATAAGACCTCCGGCCCATGAGTAGTGGAACGAAAACATTCACGTCCTGTATAGGAACAAGTATGAAGTTATTATGTTTTTTAAATTGTGTAACACGACCAGTAGCACCTGAAGAAAGAAATAATATTGTTAAAACCGCCACACTACCCAATGTAGTGACTAGCACATACCACATGAAATCATGGTATTTCAGCATCTGAAAGAAAAAAGCTGAAGCAATATTAATATCCATGAAGTTCCTACATGAAAAGGAAGAATCATATAGTAAAAAGACAATGGAAAAAAGAAAACAAACAGCAAAATATACAGTTTTGACTGAAGAGTATACGACCAAACTAAACTTGACATCCGATTAACCTCGACATCAACAATGCCAGGTATCACATCATCAATGATGGATGTGGCTGTTCCCATATCAGCAACATTGTCATCAACAATGCTAGGTATCACATCATCCATGATGGATGTGGCTGGTACCATATCAGCAGCAACCAGTGATGCACTCGAGTCAAAATAGACTTCTGAGGATTTATCAATAGTTTGAAAAGCATCAAGGGACTCCTCAATGATGGGAGGAAGAAATTTTGTATTACCACCATCACCCAAAACTGTGTCACTCTGAGTCCGATCAAGAGACCGTGCATGCACATGCTTAAGAGCATGTGCTCTGGTAGTGTTGTTCTTCCCACCTCAAAATATTGTCATTAGTGCATTCAGGAAGCCCAGAGATATTCCCTAAAATTATCTCAGCGACTGGTTTTGACAATAGACATTCTAGAGTCCTTCCTGTAAAATAAGGGGTATCTAAAAATACTTCTGCAGTTGGATAATATTCAACTGTGCCCTCGAATATAATGTACTTTACTTCTTCGCATGTGTAATCAGCAGGGTCGACTAATGATTTTTGAACCCCCACAGTGGCGGATCGAGTGTCCCTGAGCACGGAAACAAGTTAGCTGTTTACAAAACACTTATCGAATACCACGGATCCTGTCCCATTATAAGAAGACATCACTGGCAAAAGGTGTCCACACCGGAGCCTAGGAACCCCCTCTGGCTGAAACAAGGAATTACATTCAGAACAATTAGTACTATTGGATACGTCCACACTACATGCATTTGCATGAGAAATAACATTGGTATTTTGGACCGTATTATTGTCACTTTGATGCACAACTGCATTGGAACGTTCTGGATTTCTAGAACGACGAAAGTTATTGTTCTGTTGAGATCTTCTGTTGTTGTAATTATTTATATTGTTTCTATAAAATGACCTTTGGCCTCTGTTTGACTGGAAATTATATCCACCTCTGTTTCAATCCCTGTTAGGTATGAAGGATGATTGTTGAGGTATATATCCATCATCATACGAATGAAAATTTTTTTGAGGTTGTTGTGACCTATTTTGAAAATTATACCTCCCTCTGAAAGATCCAGTATTATTATCTCGATTTAATCGTAAATTTCTGTCCATGCTATAGGATCTTTATCTGGGTGGATTGGACATCATAGTTCTAGCTGATATCACTGGCAATGAATCCTTTATATTATTCCTGCTAAGATTTCTTCCAGGATGTGCAATTTGGTATTGTCGTCCAAGATTTTCTACAGTAGCCAACGTTTCAGGCTTTATCCTGTAAAAAGGACAAAGAGTCACCACTGACTGAAGACAGCACTTTGTCTCTTAAAAATTAAGTCAGCCAGCCCATCAAAAGTTTTATCAATTTTTGACAAATCAACACTTCTAGAAAAGCAAAGCTTAATTGATGAAATAAATTCAGAAAAATCCTTAGCTGAATCAGGCAACAATGATTTCATATTCAATCTGTAACCATTTTCTTCCAGTTGATACTTTTTTAACAATAAAGCCTTCACAGCATCATAATTTTAAACTCTTGGCAACATGTCTCATATCTATTTAAAAAGCATGAAATATCGTCTATATTTGGACTAAATTTGGGCAAATTTAGTTTAAAAGTAGAGGCATGGTTTTTTTTCCAGCCTCCTCACCTGCTGGATTAGCCTGTTTATGATGAAATCTTAATTTTTCCAACTCAATTTCTGCCATTCTTTGAGCATAGGCTAATTAATTTTCCTCAAGTTCTTGTTGTGCCTTTATTTTGACTTGAGCATAGGCCAATTTTTTTCAAGTTCATTTTCTCTTCTTTTATTCTCTTGCCCCAGAGCTAATTCTTCCAGTCTTCTCCTCTCAGCTAATTCTTCTTCAATCTTCTTTCCAGCTAATTCATCTTCTCTCTTCTTCTCATCCCTATCTAAGAACCTCTGTTCTCTTGCCACAGTCTTCTAACTTCTTTATTTCCTTTGCATGCTCATTGAATGCAAATGTTTTTAAAGCTTCACCCTCCATACCAAACTCCTTTCCAAGCTTGGTAAAATGTTCCACTGTAGCCACATTTCACTATTATTGTGACTTCACATTGTCCAATAATAATTCAAATAATATATATAATTAATATGTGAGCAATATTAGCAGCAATTATTTCACCACTCAAGATCAATCAACTGCAATTTTAGATGTTATTTTAGGAGCACAAAAAATTAAAGATATCAACAAGATTACAGTATAACAGTAGAAAGAGCCAACCCAAGAAAATACTAATGAATAAACCAAGGCAGAAATGTATGAACTGTAGAAAAATGAAAAAAAAATGGCTCTACCACACTTATGACAATACAAGCACAATTTCACAACATATAATACACCTAATAACTGAGGGATAGCAAGATTAGATGAACAAATTTACAAACAATAATGAAGAATAAACCAAATAAAATACAATTAACTTGACAACAAATACAAATAAACAGGCCAAAACAGCTAATAGAAATGGTAATGATAAGCTCAGTAGTAGCAGTATGCACACAGCAATGTTCGCCGGCCCCTTAAGTTGAAAAAATCTGATGCAAAAACTAAAGAACACCTACGAATTCACGACCGTCAATGAGGTATAGTGAATTCATAGGTCCCACCAACCAACCCGCCTATCACACAAACATGTAGATACCAACATTCATAGAATATAAAAAAAGAACCCTGTCAAATGAGATTTATCAAGCTTCACACTGCATGAATCAGTAAATCTACTTATCTGCCTTATCATGCAAAAAATCCTCCTGGCTTCAGCCTCTGCCTTAGGGAACGACGATTCAAATACAGTGTAGTGAACAGGGTTAGACTGAGAAATCAAACATTTTCGCAGGGACCAGAACCGCCATCTTGAAATATATTCTCTTGAACAATTTCCTCTTCATAAATTAGTCCTCAGACTTGAAAATACTTGGCATATTTGAAACAGTTCCAAATGATGCGTTCCGATCCCGGCTTGAAGCGTCCAAGAATTTAGCTGTATGTTCATAAAATAAGCCAAGCATGCGTCTAGTAGGTGTAACGACAACAGTAAATCATCAAATAAATGCTCCTGTGACAAATACGATACCGACTTTATTGTCGATACATTACTCCAATGTAACAGACGTTCATCAATTTAAAACACTTAAAAAGTGACCATACATAGGGCCTAAGCAGCCAATATAATACAAGAAGTAAACTGTTCTGTCCGTCTTGCGTCCGCACTGACGTCGTATAACGTGACATTGTTGAAATCATGAACGAATCAAGTAGAGCTCAAAATATCCTTCCTTTAGAATCATGTAGCGGACAAACACTTCGAAATCTGGAGCCACCATAAAATACGTCATCACACCACCGAACACTTCGAAGAAGACTCCAGCAGACGATCCCCTCACTTCTGCTTCATTAGTTTTACGTCTGCCAGAAAAAAACCATATCGGCATGACGTCACTTCCAGTATTAATAAGTGACACCGTATAAAATAAATTTTAAAAAGGAGCTCTGTTGAGCTAACTATTATACCGACATAATCGTTGTGAATTTTAATCATAACAGTCATCTAGGTACACTAGTATCAGCTGGAACCCTAAATTGTAATACTGCTCTTCATTAATCGCTGGAAGGTGCTGGTTGAGTTGGATAAGCCCATATGCATCCTGGTGTTTTCATGAAGTCCAAAAGGGGTAGAGAAAGCGGGTTTCTCTTGGTCTTTCTCATCCATTGCTACTTCATAGTAACCACTTGCCAGATCAAGCGATGAGAATATCTTTGCCCCTCCTAGCGCATCCAGGTACTCATCTACTCGTGGCAGAGGGTAGGCATCCCTCTTCGTCTTGCTATTGAGTGCCCTGAAGTCTACGCAGAGTCTAAGCCGACCATCCTTCTTCCGGACCAAAACTATTGTGGAAGCCCAAGGACTGCAACTCTCCTTGATTATTTGTTTGTCAAGCAATCCTTGCAGGTGATCCTGTACCTCTCTGTAGAAAGCAGGGTGTATTCTCCTGTAAGGCTGCTTAACTGGGGTGTCATCTGTTAATGGGATAGTGTGCGTTACCATATCAATGTATCCTACATCTGTCTCATCTGTGGCAAAAAGATCGGCATAGCGCCTCAACAAAGCTCTTACTTCCTGCTCTTCAGCCTCACTGCCCTCAAACCCGGTATGGTCAATTGGACACACCTCTTGCTCTGGATTTGTGTATGGTAGAAATGCTGACATTTCTACCTCTTGAGCCCCTACAACTCTGAAATATGTGTTGTAGTCCACCCCAGCTTCTGTCAGTACTCCTAATTGTGTCTCAGGAGCTAAAACCAAGTCCTCATTACCCAAATTTATGGCCTGTATATCACAGGACCCACTTCTAAGAACAGTCCATGCATGACATAATCAGCCCCCTCTGCTCTAAGTCTCTGTTAGGCTCAAAGAGAAAAGTTCTTTCTGACTGGCCTCCTCTCCTGCATTTGACTGTTATGGCCCTGATCGATCGAGCCTGTATGTGGGTTTGCTTTCTACCAGACACCCATACTTTCATAGAGTCTGATTTCTGCGTCATCCTCTAATCTCCTGGAGACTCCCATCTTAGTATGTTCTGTATGTTTGGGATTTCCACAATTACATAAGTACCTATGATCCCTAGTGTTTGTTTTCTGGTTTTTCGATCCTTGTACCTTCCTGACAACATAAACTCCACAGTGTTTTACTATTGTGCACCCAACTTGTATGTCCACAACTAAGTGACCAATATATGCGATGGTGGCACCATTTGCTGCTGTCAGGCGCACCCATCTACCCTCATCCAAGGGGAGCCCTCCAAACATCTCCCTGAAACATTGCTCTGTGATGGTGGACACCTGGGAGCCTGTGTCAAACACACAATTTATCTCTTTTCCTTCCATCAGTACTATTCCTTCAGGCCGACCTCCTACCATCTTGATCTGGTTTTCTTGGTGCTCTCCCTTCACATTTCTTTCTTTAAACTCCCGGGGATTTGGTCCGCTGCTGGTCGATATTTCCTGTGATGGTTAACTCTCTAACCTTCCTTCTGAGTGGCGGTCCTTCTGCCTGCGCTCAACTTTGGATGATGTCTTAGCCGCAGAGTTACTGAGCGGACAGCTGCTACTAAATATTGTGCTGACTTACATTGGAAACATCTTCTAGGTAGAAAACCACGTGGATACCTGGCAGCTATTCATTCATAACCCTCCACTCCCAAAGGAGCATAGGCTCTCTACAAACATATGCCAAGTCCTCCTGTGACGTGCCATCATCTCACGTTCTTTCCACGTTCTCCTCATCATTTTCACCTCTGTTTCCAGCTCTGTACTCCATGTTCTTCTTGGTTTACTTCTGCCTCTCTTTCCCTGGGGTTCCAGAACAAGGACTGCCTTGTAATGCTTTCAACAGGTTTCCTCAGTTTGTGTCCTATCCATCGCATCGTCTTTTTCTCATCTCTTGTTCCACTGGCACTTGTCTAATTCTTGTCATCAGTTCCACGTTGCTAACCTTGTCATACCATCTTAATCGCTCTATTCTACGCAAGCACCCATTTATGAAAGTCTGTAGCTTTTTGGTTGTTGTCTTTGTTGTTCTCCTTGTCTCAGAGCCATACAATAGGACTGACTTCACATTTGAGTTGAAGATTCTTATTTTCGTGTTGGATTCGATTTCTCTTGATTGCCATATATTTCCCAATGCAGTGAAAGCTCCTCTTGCTTTTTGTATTCTTAGTTTGATAACACTGTCTGTCCCTCCAGCTTTGTCTATATTGCTGCCAAGAAATGTGTACTATTCTACATGTTGTAGTGGTGTTTCTTCACGTTAAACCCTGTTATTATTACCTGCATTTGTTCTCATTATTTTTGTCGTTTCCCTGTGTATTTTCAGACCCAATTGCCGTGACCTCTCATCGAGTGTTTTCAATTTGCCATGCATCTGATTACGGTTATGGGACAGAAGAGCCAAGTCATCAGCAAAATCCAGATCACCGAACTGCTTAGTCAGAGTCCACTGGATTCCATTTCTGTTGTGTGTTGTCGATGTTCTCATAACCCAGTCTATTGCTAGTAAGAAAAAAAATGGAGACAGGAGGCATCCCTGTCGCACTCCTGTTCTTATCACAAACGGTTTTGTAAGCTGTCCTTCGTGAAGAACTCTGCATGTCATGTCTTCATATGTTTTCTTTATTAAATTAATGATCTTCAGGGGAACTCCATAATGCCTTATCAATTTCCAAAGTGATTCTCAGTCTACACTGTCAAATGCCTTTTCGTTGTCCACAAATCCGATGTATAGTGGTGGATTCCATTTCAGACTTTGTTCAACTATTATTCTCAAAGTAGATATCTGGTCTGTACATGATCTGTTTTGTCGAAAACCTGCTTGTTCATCTCTCATTTTCTTGTCTATGGACTTTTTTAATCTCTCAAGGATAATCCTGTTTAATACTTTTCCTGGCACTGATAGCAACATTATTCCTCTATAATATGTGTACTATTGTAAATTTCCCTTCTTAGGCAACTTAAACAGATATCCTTCCTTCCATTCTGCTGGTATCTCTTCCTTTTCCCAGACTTTACCAAGTAATTTATATAACATCTCTGTGGCCGTGTCGATATCTGCTTTGATGGCCTCTGCTGGAATGCCATCCTGTCCAGACGCATTTCCATCTCTTAGAAGCTTTATGGCTTTCTTTATTTCTTCCTTCGTTGGTCTTTCACCGTTAATTTGTATCTCTTCTTCTGCTGGCTGGATGTCCGGGGGGTTTTGTGGAGCTGGTCTATTGAAAAGGTCCTCAAAATATTCTGTCCACCTGTTCATTTACTCTTCTATATTGCTGAGCAGTTTTCCATTCTTGTCTTTTACGAGGCAACTTGTTTGCTTGTATTTTCCCGTTAGCTTCTTTGTGCTGATATACAGTGATCTCATATTTCCTTTGGCTGCAGCCTCTTCTGCCTCTCTTGCCAACTCCTCAATATACTTCCTTTTGTCTCTTTTGATGCTTCTTTTTACTTCTTTGTTTGCTTCTGTGTACACTTCTTGAGCCTTGACTTTGGAACTTCAGGTTTTGCTTGTGTTTAAATCTGCTTTCTTGTTTTTCTGTCTTTTATCTTATTAGTTTCTGTTGTTATCCATGCTTTTTGTTGTCGTTCCCTTTTCCCCAGTATTTCTTCACATGTCTCATTCCATACAGTTTTGATTTGCTGCCAATAGTCTTCTGTATTCTCTACATCTTCCAGCTGTTGGAGCAGCACTTGGAATTTGTTGGATATTGTGACCGCGAATTTGTCTCTTGTTTCTTGATTTCTTAGATGTCCTACATTAAATTGTTGTCTATAATTTTGCATTGTTGCATATCTCTTGAGTTTCATTTTTACTTTGGCTATCAGAAGGTGGTGATCTGATGCCACATCTGCTCCTCTATATACCTTTACATCCTGCAGTGATGATTTAAACTTCTGTTTATGCATATATGATTTATCTGATTTTCTGTTCTATGGTCTGGTGATATCCATGTTGCCTTGTGTATTCTCTTATGTGGAAACATGCTTCCTCCTATAGCCAGTTGATTTGAAGCACAGAAGTTTGAGAATAGTTCCCCATTTTCATTCATTATTCCTAGCCCACATTTTCCCATGACTTCTTCAAAGCTGGTATTGACTGTACCTATCTTTGCATTCATGTCACCCATCAAAATTGTGATGTCTCTTCTTTTTACTTTTTCCATAATTTCCTGTAGTCTAGTATAAAATGCTTCTTTCACAGACAAAGAAGAGTCTGTGAAAGAAGAAAGACCTGGCAGCTATATGATCCCCAAAATCAGCGCAGTTATAGCACTGATTCTGCGGGGCCATTCCATACGTGAGGTTTCTTTCTGCTTCTGTACCTGCGGTTGTTCCCGTGGCGTCTAGAGACGGTCCTCCTGTTAATGACCCCCACCTGCCGCACCAACATCTCAGTCTTCCTATCATTTGGAGAAACAGGCCCTTTCCTTCCATTTACATTCCTCCTCATGCCAACCTGTAATTGTCGGTCACATCTACCTGCACTCTTTCTGTTTGAGTCACAAAGCTCCCCATTCCACAGCCTGACTCCCAGCCACAGAGAGGTCTAGCTTAGTGCCTATTGTGGGCATTCCCTCTGGACATGCCCTAAATTTTTGCAGCGAAAGCATCGTATGGTCCTTGCAGGTCTTCTCTGCCTGTCTTGCATTTCAGCCATCTGGAGCTTCAGCTGTGCGACCTCTGCTTTGAGCTGCTCCACTTCGGTGTTTCCTTTTTGTGACCTGGGTGCCATTTCTTCGTCGGATGCTATGACTGTGGCTATCCCAGCTCTTGCTGTTTGACCACTCCCAGTGCATCTCAGAGCATCATCTCTTATGGACACAAAAGATACTGCAGGCTCGTGACGGACTCTGTCCTCCATCATTCTTCGCCTCAAGTCGTCCCTTAGACTGGCAACAAACTGGTCCCTTAGCACCGTTTCGTCAAACTTGACACCATCGGCTTTCTCTTGGCCTCTGCTCCCTACTCAAATATCTCAAGCAGCCTATGGGCAAACTCACGCACTGATTCCCTTGGCCCTTGGTGCGCTGAACAAAATAGCGCCATTATTAGGCGTATAGCACGTGGTAACTAAAAATGTTATTGTCGCTCACATGCGTCATCTTTATGCACATTTAACCTATCGCCCTGGCTGCCATCTTGCCAACAGTTAATAATATCCTAATTTTAGTCCCTGATATTCATCTCTGTCCAGTTCCATATATGAAATAGGTTCTTTCTATATTCTCACAGCCGTGACCTGTACTTAACAAGCCTAGTAAAACCTATCCACACATTATTCTCACTAATATATCATTTCAAAACTAAATTTAATGTCCTAAAAGAAATCTCCTTATGAAACACATTTATTTATCTATTTCATTAAACACGATACCAAAAAAGTGGCAGACCTACAGTCCTATATTCTTTCTAATACTATAGACCGAAATGTTGAGGAATCACCTTCAACCTTAATTAAATCACGTGTTCACGGCATCTTCAGATCGTCTCTGGTTTCTTTGGGGCGACTGACGAAGAAAAAGGCCTCTACTGGCCAGCGCACTTCTTTATGTTGGCCGCTAGGCCTAATCACTCACGTTGTAGTGCGCGCGCGTAGTAATTGAGCCACGCAAATAACACGCGCGATGAATGCTCTAGAAGGAGCGAAAACACAAATATAAAACACAACTATTTCTAGGCTTTATTGTGACCCAGTAATATATCTTCCTCTTGAAGATGTTGTGGTAAAAAGGCAGTGAGCCACGGAGACAATGGCGTTGACAAGATGGGGCTGTTAAACGACAGACGCCATAACGATTACAAGATAGCGCGACTACATAAGGGACCACAGTAAAAAATTGTGTGAATACCATTAAATGTACACATTTTTTTTTACTTTGTAAATGAATTAACTTGATGTTTGAAGACTAAAAAGAAAGTTTAATTGTCTACAACAGTAATTTGTCTTTTCTAAGCTCGTTTTCTACAGTTAAATTTTTAGTGTTTTTCAATTTTACATGCAAAATGTTTTTAGTATACCGAACACACTTGTGTTAATACTACCAAAGACATATATTACAATTCTCCATCCATTTTCCTACAGTTTGGTATATAATAGGTACATGTTCACTGAAAAGATTAACATTCAATTTACACTAAAAGACAGTACACTTCACCGTTTATAAATTTCAAAAAATAACTAAGGCACAGGGTGGAAAATAATTATGGAGTCAAAGGGGGTATCCCTGCGCACACCTATTTTCACCGCAACAGTTAGGTTGTTCTGTCCAACACTGCATGCGGATTTGGCACACAGGCTTTTATTGATGGAGACCATGCACTTACGGAGTCCATACATCCTCAGTATTTTCCATAGACCTTTAAAACTAACGACATGACAAGGTGCACGATTTAATACACCGATTAATAGCATTCAAGACCGTAGAACAGACGAAAAGCGTCGTTTTTCTCAGCAGATGCCACATAATAATAATAATAATAATAGCCCCTTCAGTCATAACTGACTATGGGAATGCGCCCCTGAGGTGACAGCCCTCAGCTGCTTATTTTCCTGGTGCTCCTTTCGACGTTTTCTCCTCACCTCTGCTTCTTGTGTGAGCCTCTCTTCGCCCAATCTGAGGTGGCGCCGTAAATAAAATCGCCACTTAGTGCGATCGGCAGCTTCATCCTCCCATGTTGCTGGATCCATGTCCAGTGCCCTCATATCTCTCTTGCACACATCTTTGAACCTCAGCTGTGGTCGCCCAACTGTTCTCTTAAATAATAAATAATAATAAATTCTTTAAGCGCCAAACACGGCGCATAAGGCAGAAACCAGTGCTCTCCAGGTTGTTCGTTGTGATGCCACTCCTCTTAGCTCTTGCACATTATTTAGGCCCAACGTTCTTCCTTCTCTTATTATTGTTCTTCTGAGTGTTTCTTTTGGTCTTCCTTTTTTCCGCTTACCCTCAGGAACCCAAGTGAGCGCCTGTAGTGGTATTCTGTTGTTTTGCATTCGTAGGACATGACCGATATATGACCATCGTCTTTTCCTTATATAGTCGGAGACATATTTCTGCCTAGAGTCTTCTCTTATTTGTCGATTAGTCTTGAATTCTTTCCAACTGATGTTCATGAGTTTTCTAAGACATTTGTTCTCGAATGTATTCAGCTTGTTCTCCAATGATTTTGTTATTTTCCAACTCTCACAGCCGTATGTTAACACTGAGATAACATTTGAATTAAACAGACGAAGCTTGGTATGTATATTCAATGATCGTAATTTCCAAATGTTAGATAATCTATTGAAGGCGCTAGCTGCCAAAGCAATTCTAGTATGGATTTCTCTTGTTGTGTCACCATCCTGAGTCATTTTACTGCCTAAATAATTGAAACTTTCAACTTTCTGTAGTTTTTCCCCGTTCAAGATGATATCAAAGGTCTCGTTAGAAAAGTTCATAGCTTTAGTTTTAGAGGCATTTATTTGGAGACCAATTTTAACCGAGAGATGACACAAATTATTTATTGCTTCTTGGGATTGTCTTGGTGTTGAACTTAAGAATGCTACATCATCTGCGAAATCCAGGTCCCCCAGGAATTTTCCATTTGTCCATTTTATACCCAATTGTTCATTGTGGGTATAGTTTCTCATAACCCAATCAATAGCTATTCCAAAAAGTAGTGGTGACATAATACAGCCTTGTTTCACCCCTGTTTCTACTGTAAACCATTCTGTATTCCCTTTATTTGTTCTAACACAACATCTTGCATTGTCATATAGCGCTTTGATTATATTCACATATTTTGTTGGAAAACCATAGATTGTAAGTATCTTCCACAATGATGGGCGGTGTAGACTATCAAAGGCTTTTTGAAAATCGACGAAGGTGATAATAAGTGGCGATTGCCTTTCCACTGATTCTTCTATAATTGTTCTTAGTGTGAATATTTGATCAATACATGATCGTTTCGGCCTGAAACCCGCTTGTTCTTCTCTGATCTTTTCGTCAGCATGCAATTTAAGTCTTTCTAACATCATGCAACATAATAATTTTCCAGGTACTGATAATAGAGATATACCACGCCAGTTATTACAGTCTGATAGATCACCTTTCTTCGGTAACTTTACAATAATACTGTCTTTCCATTGTTGTGGTGGTTGTTCTTCTCTCCATACTTCATTTATAATATCTAAAATTCTCAAGAGGTTGTTGTCATTAACTGCTTTAATCATTTCCCCTGAAATTTCGTCAACTCCAGCAGCTTTAAAATTTTTTAATCTTTTAACGGCTTGTTTGATCTCGTCCAGCGTGAATTCATCGCAAGTTATTGGCAAGGTGGTTGTGGATGTTTCATTATTAAAATCAGGTGTTACTGTTGGTGGTGGTCTGTTTAGCACCTCCATGAAGTGCTCAGCCCATCTCTTCATTTGTTCTTTTTCTGTTGGTATTGAATTCCCTAATTTACCTTTAACAGGTGTTTCCATAGCAGTAGGCTGGTGACATAGTTGTTTTGTAATTTGATAAAGGCACCTACTATTACCAGTTCTTGCAGCATTTTCAGCTTCTACGGCCAGTTCATTGATGAAATGTCTTTTATCTCTTCGAGTTTTTGTCTTCACTTCTTTATTTAACAAGTTATAAGTTAGTTTGCAAGATTCAACTGCATTATGTGTACTTGCCGCTAGTAGTTTAAGTTTTGCTGTTTTCCTTTCTTGTATTTTATCCCAAGTATCTTCTCTCATCCATTTTTTCTTTTTATGTACTAGGTATCCGGTGGTCGCTACAGCTGCTTCTGTCATTGCTGTTCTCAGTTGTTCCCATTTAGTATCGATTGTCTTGGTGGTGATATCGTTGTCAATTTTGCCTAAAGCATCGAAATAGTTGTTCATTTTGACATTATATTCCTTCTTTATATCATTTGATTGCAGTCTGTGTACATCTATTCTTCTATTTTTATTCGGTTGGTATAACTTCTTCAGTTTAATTCTCATTTTAGCTATGCAGAGGTTATGATCGCTTCCGATCTCTGCACCTCTGTATGCTCTGACGTCTTGAACTGATGAGCGAAATTTAGCGCTTATGCAGAAGTGATCTATCTGGTTCTTAGTTCTGCCATCAGGTGAATTCCATGTTATCTTGTGGATATTCTTATGTGGAAAGATGGTGTCTGCCACAACGAGGTTTGATATTTCACAAAGTTCTAGAAGTCTTTCGCCATTTTGATTCATACAGCCTATGCCATGAGTACCGAGATATCTTTGTACTCCATCGTTGTTGTCACCTACTTTGGCGTTAAAATCACCCATGACTGCTATTATGTCATGCTTGGGTATTGTGTTGATGGTACTTAGAAGTGCTTCATAGAAGTCATCTTTTGTGGTATCAAGAGCGTCGTTAGTTGGTGCATAACATTGTACAATTGAGAGCTTGAAAAATCGTGTCTGAAATCTAGCTAATATTAGCCTCTCATTGATAGGTACCCAGCTGATAAGCGATGCTGCTGCTTTCTGTGTCATTAGGATGGCTACTCCCTCTGTGTGACGATTATCATTACTACCAGAGTATATAATTTGCTTTTTTTCTTCTGAAATATATTTTATGCCCTTCCCCGTCCATCTACACTCGCTGACACCCAATAAGTCCAACTTATAATTATCCATTTCTTTAATTACTTCTTCCAATTTTCCGTCTTGATACATAGTTCTTACATTCCAGTATCCAATTTTAGAAATCTCCTTAGCCCCCAAGATATTAGAGTGAGTCATGTTTACTGTCGAGCCTGGTTCTGTTTCGGTAACAATAGCTTGTTTTACGATAGTGAATTGTTAACTCACTGATCAACCCTCCGATCCAACCGACCGATTCAAGGGTTTCGAGGTCAGTTATAGGAAAATATCTACACCACTAGATACTCTGGTGTATCTCTTATTCTATAATTTAACATAACATGGTGATATCCATCGAAATATACACATTCCTGATGTTTTTCTTTCGGCGTCTAAGGTGAGAAACGAATTTCACCTCCATCTTGCCATCTGCTAATTGTCCGTAGAAGATATCTTTTGGGATGCGACCATCTTCCATGCGGCGAACATGGCCAAGCCAGCGAAGTCTGCGTTGTCTAAAAAGCGTATACATACTTTGAAGGCCAGCACGTGACAACACCTCGACATTTGTCACTTTATCTTTCCACGAGATGCCGAGGATGCGGCGTAGACACCGCAAATGGAAGGTATTGATCCTTCTTTCTTGCTTAGCATAGGTCGTCCAGGTCTCGCTGCCATATAGGAGTGTGCTGGTGACGCAGGCATTATATACCGCAGCTTTGGTCTTCATTGTGAGTTTAGAGTTTCCCCAAACACGCGATGTGAGGCGGGCAAAGGTAGCTGCAGCTTTGCCAATGCGGCTGTCGATTTCTGTATCCAGTGAGAGTTTGTCATTGATGGTAGACCCTAGGTATGTGAAGTGGTGCACCACTGCCAATTCATAGTTATCGATAGTGATAACTGGTGCAGCACCCACATCCTGACTCAGCACATTCGTTTTCTTTAGACTTATTGTGAGGCCAAAGTCCTTGCATGCTTTAGTGAAGCGATTCATCAAGCTCTGAAGCTCCTGTTGGCTTTGAGTGACGACTGCAGCATCATCAGCGAACAACAAGTCTCTTATAGTGACCCTTCTGATTTTTGTTTTTGCCTTCAGCCTTGAAAGATTAAACAGACGGCCATCTGACCTAGTGTGAAGGCATATTCCTTCAGTTGCATCTCTGAATGCATGTTTCAAGAGTAAGGCAAAGAAGATTCCGAAGAGGGTCGGAGCCAGAACACAGCCTTGTTTAACGCCACTTCGTATATCAAAGGGCTGTGACGTGCTTCCAGCATATTGGACTGTTCCCTTCATGCCGTCATGGAATGACTTTATCATTTCCAGCATTTTAGAAGGGCAGCCTATTTTCAGGAGGATTTTAAAGAGTCCATCCCTACTAACCAGGTCGAATGCTTTTGTGAGGTCTATAAAGGCGATATATAATGGTCTTTTCTGCTCTCTTGATTTTTCCTGAAGCTGGCGGAGAGAGAAGATCATGTCTGTTGTTGATCTGCCAGCTCGGAATCCACACTGTGACTCTGGATATATGCGCTCAGCTAACTTGTGTAGTCGCATTAAGATGACTTTGGCAAAAACCTTACCAACAATACTAAGAAGAGAGATGCCTCTGTAGTTATTGCAATCACTTCTGTCTCCTTTATTTTTATACAGTGTTACAATCTTGGCATCTCGCATGTCTTGAGGAATAGTTGTCTCTTCCCAGCACTGGCACAGCATCCTATGCAGGGGATGTAATAGCGTGCTCTTACAGCATTTGATTAAATCAGGAGGAATCCCATCACTGCCTGGTGCTTTGCCAGAGGCCAAGCTATCAATGGCCTTGCTGAGTTCCTCTAATGTTGGTTCGGCATCCAGCTCCTCCATAGTTGGCAGACTGTTGACACCATCAAGGGCTGCAGGCGTAACGGTATTGTCTCTAGCGTAAAGCTCAGAGTAGTGCTCGACCCACCTCTCCATCTGCTTACCCTTATCGGTTAGCTTCTCTCCGCTGATGGTTTTTAGCGGTGCCGTCTTACTTTTATGGGGGCCAAGTGCTTTCTTTATACCGTCATACATTTGTCTAATGTTGCCTGTTTGCGCTGCGATCTGGATGCTCTCACTGAGCTGGAGCCAATAGTCATTTGCACAGCGTCGAGCAGTTTGTTGAACTTTGCTTCTCGTAGCCCTCAGGATCTGTAGGGTTCTGGCACTCGGTGAACGTTTGTATTCATTCATAGCACTGCGCTTAGCTTCAATGACAGGTGCCATCACATCTGATGAAGCATCAAACCAGTCATTTGACTTTGCTGTTTTCTTACCAAAGGTGGCAAGTGCAGTACTTTGAATGGTGTTCCGTAGATGCTCCCAGTTCTCTGTAATAGTATCACCATGCTGAGGGCTACTGAGCACTTTCTCGAAGGTCGCAGTGAATTGAGCGATCATGAAAGGGTCTGACATCTTGCTGGTATCAATGCGTGGTTTCCCTTCATGTCTGACACGATAGAGTTTTCTTGGTTGTGCTCTGATTTTGCAGCAAACCAAGGAGTGATCTGTATCACAGTCTGCACTATGGTACGAGCGCGTGGAGAGCACAGACCTGAGGAGTGGCCTTCTGACGAGAATCAGGTCAAGTTGGTGCCAGTGCTTGGATCGTGGGTGTCTCCATGACACCTTATGCTGGGGTTTTGTCTGAAAGTAGGTGTTGGTCACGCAGAGGTCATGGTGGACGCACAACTCTAAGAGCCGTTGTCCATTTTCATTCATCTTGCCAATACCAAACCTGCCCAGACATGAAGGCCATGAAACATTATCGGCACCCACTCTAGCGTTAAAGTCACCAAGGAGAACAAGCTGTTCTTGCCTAGGTATGCTTTTGATAATTGCTGTTAGATTCTCGTAGAACTCATCTTTAGCTTCTGAGGCAGAGTACAGAGTAGGAGCATACACACTGACAAGGGTGATGGGACCTGTGCTAGTTTGCAGGCGGAGCGTTAACAGGCGTTCTGATCCATTCTCGCCTGGTTCAACCATTTTAGTTAGCGATTTTTTGACCGCAAAACCTACTCCGTGTTCTCTAGCTTTATTAAGATCTTTCCCTTGCCAATAAAATGTGTAGTCCTTCTCGCTCACCGTTCCAGAGCCCGCCAGGCGCGTTTCCTGAAGTGCAGCTATATCCACCTGAAGTCGTTTAAGCTCATCATTAATTATGGCTGTCTTCCTTACATCGTTTACATCCTGTAGGTTTTCGGATAGTCCAGTCAACATAGTCCGGACGTTCCAGCATCCCAATCTGAGAGTTTGCTTATTTCTATTTTTTCGATAATTGCTTGGTGCAAAATTTTCTGTCCACAGTTCGGGTTTGACCCTAATCCCCATGCACCCAATGGGGAAAGCAGACAGTGGCGGGACAACACCTTATTGACTGGGGGCTGCCCAGCTTGAAGCGGGCGGTAGCTGTCCAGTGAGATCCTAGAACCTCTCCCACTGTCGGAAGTAGCCCCTGGCGCCATGCCCTACGCCAATTGGGCAAAATGCTTATAACCGGTAACTGCTACTTCCCGTGTTTTGCCGACACCTATAGGGTGAAGCTGGAGTGTCCTCTCCAGGGCGCGAGCTTGGGCACAGTTATATGGAGATCAAGCTGTTGCCCATGCAGCATGTTCCCCCTCTCCACACAGCCGGTAGATCCAAAGGAACGGCAGTAGCCGATACAGTTTGGTACCAGCCATGTCGCAGGAGTTGCCAGAATAATGTCGAATCGACATTAGACTGCCTTAGGGACTCCGACTCCGGATTTATCCTCAGGGTTTACTCCCGAAGCCAATTCCATAAATGGATATTCCCGCAAGGCAGCGGTGGTTTGAATTCAGAGTTCCTTCTCTTAGATAAGCTACCAACCAAGGATCACGAGCCCTATCTGCCCGAAGCTGCTGGTTTTAAGGCGCCAGTCGCTCGCCTTTGCCCCTTCTCCCGTCAGTGGAAACAGTTCCGCCGGGCTCAAATTGAGCCACACGTGAAGGCCGGGAGCTGGACTTGGTTGTCAGAGGCTGTTTGAGGCGCGTGCCATAGAAGTATTTTATCTGCAGTGAGAGCTTATCCTCACTACAACTTCCGGCAATAACAACTTTTGGAACTCCCATGTTGCTGGATCCATGTCCAGTGCCCTCATATCTCTCTTGCACACATCTTTGAACCTCAGCTGTGGTCGCCCAACTGTTCTTACAAAACCAATGATGCCACATGTAGTGAGTTATATGTTTTTATCATTACAGTTATACCTCGCTAATATGGCAGGTAAGGGGCCAGACGGCAGCCGTAAAGTGAAAATCGCGGAAAAGCGAAGGAAAACCCTTTTCTTGTGTGTGTAACTTGCAAATGCATGTAGGGTGCCTAAATAACATGCTTAAACTTTCATATACTTAGTGCGGAATAAAGCAATGTGTAAAACAACAATTCGAAAGTCAAACAGATAAAACTAGCACTAAACTATAGCTACAAAAGTACAATGAAGAGAACTAGTAAAGTCAAGTTAAAATGTTTATTTCATACATCAAATACAAAGTAGGACAGATATTTGTACTAACGTTTTGGCGAGCTAGGCTTAGCTTACGGGCTGTCTCAGCCATTGATATACCTTGCTAATTTTGTTTTATCATTTGGAAGTTTTCTTTTAAAGTATGAGGTTTACTAGTTCTCTTTTTATCACTACACTTAATTTCCATTTTAAATAAACACACAAATATTACAACACTACAATAATAAGTAAAGAAAGGTTGTAAAAGTTTTGAAAATTGCTATACACAAAGGACAAAGAGCGAACAACTTCAGTAAACAGACTAACGACACAGGTGCTGAACGACCGAGAATAAAATGATACAATAGCACTCGCTTCTCTTTCTCAGCTTCTGACTGAGAGCGTGTCTAACTAAAAATCGTCCAATGAGCGAGGCAAGCGCTAAAAATTATGAACATGAATATGAAAGAAAAGCGCCGTTTTAGCGAAGCGCCTAAAAGCGGGGTATGACTGTATGTTTGTTGTGTGCACGATATTAAAGATTCCATCAGTTTTGATTTTGTAAGCATTATTCAGAATAATCACTTAAACAATAATTCTTTCCACAGGCAACTGGAATGGCAGAGAAGGGCGTGTTATTTTCCAGTGGTAAACTCTGGAAAGAACAGAGATCTGTGTGCATATCCATCTTGAGAGATTTTGGAATGGGAAAGAATATCCTGGCGGTAAAGATACAGGAAGAAGTTGGCCATTATTTGAACTATCTAACAAGTCAGAAAGGAAAGGCCATCGACATTCGTGTTATCACAAATGTTAGCTCCTCTAACATTATATGCTCCATCTTAATTGGCCACCGTTTCGAGTACGATGACAAGAAATTTCAGAACCTGATGCACAAATTGGGTCGAATTGTTTTAGACCAAGACACTCTTGGTTTCGTGAATAGCATCTCCTGGCTCTCAAAAATCCCTGGTGATTTCTTCAAGGTTAAGACAATAGCATCGAACGCACAAGCAATAATGGATTTGTTCGTGACCTTCATTGCAGAGAAGAGAAAACACGTTGAAGATTCCAGCGATGTGGCAAACTTCATAAACGCATACATGATGAAAAGGGTAAAGAAAATCCATGCTGGCATTTCTACCTCCCTGGACGACCAGAACTTAACAAAAATCATGTTTGATTTGTTTTCAGCTGGGACTGAGACCACGAGTTCAACAATCTACTGGATAATTCTCTATATGCTTCACAATCCAAAAGTTCAGGAGAAGGCACACCAGGAGATCAAAGATAAAGTGGGAACAGATCGAACCCCAACCATGCAGGACAAGTCTCAGCTAACCTATTTGAATGCTGTTATCATGGAAGCGCAACGTTTGGTGAGTGTTGCTCCCCTTTCGATGCCCCACATGTGTTCCGAACAGGTAACTTTGAGAGGTTACACCCTGCCCAAAGGAACCTACATCATCCCTAACCTAGATTCAGTCCTACATGACAGTGCCACGTGGGGAGAGGACGTCATGACTTTCAGGCCAGAACGATTCATTGACGACGGCGGCAAGTTAAAACACCCTGAAGAATTTATTCCATTTAGTATTGGACGACGTACCTGTCTGGGCGAGGCCATGGCCAACATGGAGTTGTTCTTATTTATATCTTCTATGTTCCAGAGATTGCAGTTCCTTCCACCAAACGTGAATTCTATTCCTTCACTAAACTACGACTGCGGCGGCGTTATATTACCAAAGCCTTTTGAGGTGATAATTGTGGAGAGGAAATAGAGATCGATATAGAGATTGATGGAGAGTGTAGCAAAAGTGCGGCGTGTCTCTCAACAGTTTATTTATGCCCAGATATGCTAGCGTTAGAGACTAATGTTATTTATTGTAACCAGCGCAAAGCCTCTTTCTTTAAAAGCTTTTTTTTTGGTTACACAACTGATACTTCTTCTTTATTTTATTTTCTTACTGTATTCATTTGTCTATTGTGTTTTATATATAAAGTGTGGTGTCGTCTGTGGTTTTCTTGGTCAATCAGATTAGAGAAGATGGATTTCAGAGGTGCAGATTTGAATGGCCTGAATAAAAAAAAAAAAATAATACTTCCATAAAATTAAAAAGCACTTTCTGCAACACATCTTTCTCAATGGAAGTAAGAAAGTGAATTCTTCAGTGTAATAAGCAACCAGTTATATTCTATGGAAGCAGACTATGGACAATCAGCATACCATATGGAAAATCTCAGATGCTTTGTTATGCAGAGGAATATTAAGATTATCATTAGCAGGAATAACTATGATGTCATGAAAGAGGCCAGTCCGTAAATGAAACGTATAACTCTTAATAGGAGTAAGCTGTTAATTTGCTAGAGCTGGAGGCGAATGACCAGAGAAAATGTAATGGGAAATGAATACGACAAATATTATAGAAGATACAGGGCAGTTTAACATTGTGGCATGGGCACACGTTAAGAGCAATTTTGATAAACAGCAATGGGGGCTGTTAGCTGTTGTAAGGGACTTTTTCACCTACGTCTGCGGCACGGGTCACGTGGAAGTGTCACGGGTTACCTTCCCTTTGCTCTACAGTGATGGTGCAACAATGGCCAAAACCTAGAGTATCTAATGTGAGTCTTCAAAGTGTCTACCTTCGCACAAGATTACTCTTGAGATACAGATAGAAGGATGATGATGCTTCTACCTTGAGTGAGTAAGTGCTGACTATCTTCACAGGCACATCAGATGTAGATATCTAGTGTCGAAAATCAGTTTTTTTCGGAATCACAGACTGGAAGCACGAATGGTCTTGTATACTCAGACCACGCACCCAAACTAGTTGGTAACTCTAAACTTCGTGCTCAGTAGAATAGTCTTGGCTACTTGATAAAGATGCCTTAAACAAGCGTCAATGGTATTATTTCTAGTTAGAATCTCTGTGTGACTTTGGGAGTAGGTCCTGTAGGACTCCGGTTTCTGTATTAAAGGATGATGTTCAGAAGGTGTTCCAATACGGGTTTTGTCCGGTCCTATAAGGTCAGAATTCTAATTCTACTTTTTTCCTGGCTTCAGTCTGAGCTGTCTATATCTGACAATTCTGGACTGCAGTTTGTTTTAGCCTCCGAATTAGCTACGTTATATTGCAGTTTTCCTGCCCACGCTTCCACCTGGCGTATAAGAGAAACTTCCATCAGAATATATGTTTATTTCTGATTCTCATATGATCCAGTCATGAGCTAGAATGTAGTGGGTGGGGTGTCATTTATTTTATCTTCCCCTACGTGTTTTAAAATATAATTTTACAATTTAAACACATGACATCATCTCCCATATATGGCCCGACTTCTTCCGTCCCTCTTAAATAACCTTTCAATTGCGATTTGTAACATCGACTGCAGATAGTGTCATCACTAATGTGTTTACCCAGACGGGATTCTCTGTAATTATCACACAGACAATGTCTGGACGGAAGGGATTAAGCAATTATCCCCTGTACTTTCCTGGTCCCCAGAAGGATAAGCTGCAACATATCGTTGCACCTAGACATTTTCCGGACAACACCTGGTCTTCATTTTGTATTTTCCGCCTAAGTGTCTGAACCTGTATTTCCCTTTGCCTTCATCTCTTCCTTTCGCTATATTTTCAGCAAGGTGTTATGATTTTTTATTTGACAAAATGTTTTGTTTGTCAAACAGTAACGCTCTGTTCATTCCGAACTGTTCTCGAATTTTTTAATTTGTTGTCGTCTCTCTCCACGAGATGCGCTCTATTCGTCCATATATCCACAACATGATCCAGTCCTCAAGCTTCAATTTTTTTTTTCTAACTGTTGTCCAACGTCTTCGTTTCCGAAATCGCCCACTCTTTTCTTGTTCTTTGTTCAATGAATCTTTTTCCAATCAATTATCTAAACATTGTCTGTGTTAACTAGCTTTGTTTGTTTTATTTCTAAGTTATTACTATTTCTCCTGTAATCTTCATTTTTTAAATTATCCAAATCCTTCTGGGGTTGTGCAGACTAGGGTTCAGATTCTCGTTCCTATATAGAGAGAAACACATAAATGATTTCACATAACCATCGAACACATGTTATAGGATTCTATTGTCACATTATTAGTATTTTTATTTCAGATAATAAATATTAATCAGATTATGTTGTTTTATAAATATTTCAGTATACTAATACAGAAACAGATACTGTCTCCACATACTGAAAGTGGCAAGTGTGGCCGGGGCAGGGACTTGGGGGTTGCTGTTTGTACAGAGAGTGTTAGATTTCTAAACTAGCTTGTCCGCTAGAGCTTGGAATTGCTCTCCTAAGTCTTACAGGAGTTTTCCAGATTCTGGGATGATACTCTACGGTGTATTTGGTTAGAGCAGTATTGGTTCATTAATATTATTTACCAGCAAAACATTCCCCTTCTTCCTCTCATATGTATGTGGCAAAGTAAATGAGAGACGACCTGCCTTTGGTATCAACGTAAACTTTTATTTACAGCATCTTTTTACAGGTAAACGTATAGAGTAATAGCATGCATGCTTCATGTATCCATCAATGCATTTCTGTTCTCTTAATAATACAGCAGAGGCTTCTGTCTTCAGATGAGCCACTCTGATTCAACTCCTAGTAATTTCTTTCCTTACAAGACCATTTTGCGAATAAATGCATGCTCACAAGTTTCAATGAATCAATCCAGTTTCTCATTTTATCAAATAGGTTAATGTCCAACTAAATTTCAATTACCTCTGCATGACCATTCAACTCTTTAAATTCTCGTCTACAGGAAAAACCTACAACCATTTTCTTTGCTTTTCAATCTGCGAAAAGCCATCCTGTCTTAGCATGTCAAATCAATTATAACATTTGATGCACTCTACTTACTGTTCTCCTGGTTAGAAATAATGCACATATGAAACACTAGAACTGGGAAAATACTAAATGAAAACTTCATTTAGTTTTATTTGAAAAATCCTCAAAAATCTGCAGCATAAAAAGTGCGTCTGACACTTTCGACCTTTTGTCTGCAACTAACTTTTTTGCTGGGTAAGCCCGCTGGGTTCAGCTCAAACTAGATCAGCGTTGCTTCATCTTTATTCATCTCACAATTGGACAATAATTTATCTACTCTGTTACTAATTATAATCTGTTTCAAACATAAATTTACTGTTTAATTTTAACAAATTTCTATCACCCAATCTATAGTCTGTTTGGTAGAAATGATAGTTCCTAAAATGACGCATTCCCTGTCACATATAGATCCCGGGGCTCCGCAAATGTATCCCGTATGGAGACATTTGAGTACTATCAATAACAAAAAATCATCCCCAAAAATTTCTAAGTCCAAAAAAATTTTCAAAAAAAATTTTCAAGTTCAAAAAAATTTTCTAAGTCCAAAAATTTTTCGAGAAAATTTAACGAAATTCCTATATCTGAGCTCCTATGTCTATGTGGGACTGTCGTCTATAAAGGGGCTTTATTGATGGACATCATCTCCAAAAATTTTATATCATCTTTCCTATCACAACCTTATTTCATCAAATTTACCAATTGGCAACACTGGCCAACAAAATCTTCAAAATAATCATAAGGTCATCACTCAAATGTGACGAGTGGCAACATTGGAAAACATAAACAACACAAATTCCGTTCAAAAATATAGTTGACTACATTCTCTTAGATATGGTGGGGGGGGGGGGGTGTTATCTCTTCTCTGTTCCTGTGTTATTGGCTCTGTATTATAAGTCTGCAAGTACTTAAATAATTTTCTTCCTGGCGTACTTATTTATTTTAGTTTCCAAGTACTCTGCAATATTCCAAGAAATGTCCAAAATCTCCAATTCCTATGGTAATAGTAATCCACTTTCATAAAATAGCCAATGTTCTCATGGGTACTCATCATCTTCTTTTTTCTCTAGTGAATGAGCTACTTGCTCATTATTACATGTGGAAAACATCTCTAGACATAATGTGCATATATTTTCAAACAATAATATAACAAGCATCATTTTTATATGCAATCATATTTTACACAATAAAAGCATTAAAACCTCATGGCTTATCCTTATTTATTTGTGTCTGAATGTTTCCTGTATTTGACATTTTCCAAATGGTAAGTGTATAAATTCGTTCCAAGTCCATCACTGTAGAGAATGTTCTATATTACCTTTTCTTTTTTTTTTTTTTTCAAAATATGTGATGTTTGTCTCCAATATCCGTACTGGTAATACGTCTGGTGGTGATCCTGTCCATTTATGATTTAGCCATTTCTAATTGTGTGAAATCTTTCTTTTTCTTTCTTGTTTTCTGTCATTGTTATTCTCTTATGTGAGCCATAGCTTAAAATTATTTATTATTACTAGTCTTTTTTTTTTCAAGAAAAATCAACTTTGCACTAACTTTGTTGCAATTATCATACATCAACTTATTCAATCAATCATCAACACAATATGTTTACAACATGTCATTGAAATTTAATATTCCCATTTAAGACAAGGTTCTTGGCACTCTGGTTACTATGTATCCCTGTTATATTTGGTTTCATGTATATAGTGTAACATTTTTCTTCTTTTGTTCTTTTAAGTTCAGTATATCATTTATGGCGTTCCAAAATTCCATGCCATGGGGATCCTGTTTTGTTCTCCTGTTATCACTAATAATACATCCTTAGTGAACCTTATGAGCTGTATCTGTCAATATTTTTCAACAACACATCATACAATCATTATAGAAAATCAAGTCGAATATCTTAATTCAATAACAATAATACAACAACATATTTTATATAATATTTGTATTGTCAATACCAGTTCTGCCTTCGCAGGTCGAAGGTTTGTCAGAACTATATGGTGTTTATAACATCTGCTGCTACAGCCAGATGATCAATTTATTTTTCTTAAATTCATAACAATTTAAATTAATTCCTATGGGGCATGAGGGTACATGTATTCCAATGGTAATCCGTGATTCAGCAATATGGATGTCCAATCTAGGTAGTCTTTTATAATTTTATATCCATTCATTGTATATGGATCCATGACACGTCAGTCCGTGGGGTTACATTGTTCTTGGTCCATATATCATAAGGGCGATCCAATCTCAGTATTGTCACAATGTCTCAATCATATTTCAATCCTCTGGTTTGTTTTATTATTTAATTTAAAATACCATAACCATTTCAATATAATCATTGGCAAGCAATAGTTATGTGCATTCCATCTTATTATAATCAGGTTCACAATATAAGGCAAGTGGCAAACGTATCAAAAATTGTCTTCTCCCAAAATGTGGAGATATTACACAATCTCTTGTCTCTTATATATAATCATTTCATTCCATTATTTTATTATTTTGTCCATAACCTCTATGGTTCCATGGGATATGCATACTCCATTTGTATATCCTTTGTCTATGGGTGATCCAAGTCTCGTATAGTTCCAGTATTTTCTGGGTGCATCAGCATTCAGTCTTTTTTTTTTCGTTTAATCTCCATTGTGTCCTTAACACCTTTGGTTCCATAGGATTATCATAATTCATTTGTGTCTCTTGTCCAATGATAATCCATACATTTATGGTTCTCATATGCAGCAATAATATTCGTCTGATTTGTTCTATGTCCATAGATTCCAGAAAATTTCAATTATTTTCTGTTATTTCGTAACAACCTAAAATTATTCATTATCCCATCCCAATGTGGGCATTAGTGCATAAACCGCACAACAAAACATTAGTTGTGTCAACATAAAGTTTCACCATAATAGAAAATGGCATCTTCATCATCACTAAACAGTTGCTTCATCCTCTCATGGGCCATCAGTGGCTATCATCCAGTAATGGGGTGTTCAATGTGGGGTCAGCATATACAAATGCTATAGAGGGGTATTTCATTTGCTAAGTCAGCATGTGCAAATGCTATTTTTAACATGGGGCAAAGGCAGCATCAACAAATAGTTGCAATTTATTCAATCTGGGGTCAGCATATGCAAATGCTCTCAAAGGATATTTCCATTTGCAAAAAAAAAACAAAATCAGCATGTGCAAATGTCATTGGGGTACTTGTCATAGGCAGTATCAACAAAATACTGCTGGAGTATCAGAGATCATGCTGGTAGGGGGTATGACTGGCATAGGCAGTATGAGCAAAAACTAGTTGCTCACTCTGATGTGGTGATTTATTTTTCTTTTTTCTTCTATGTCAGCTGCTAATCTCAGGGCAGTCAATGTTATATGGCATTGGCCTATCATCATGTCATTATTCATGTGCATAACAAATTTTGTAATAAATTGTCAATCAGTATCATTAAGATGTGTGAGGGTGGCATATAAACATATAACACATCCTATAAAAACATTCAAAATGTGTTCTCTTTTTATTTTTTCTTTATGTCTTTTCTCTTTTCATTTTTTTTTTTAAATATCTTTTCTCTTTGATTTCTTTTCTTTGCATTTTCTGTTTTGTTCATCTGTTCTGGTTTGCAAATTTTTTTTTTTTTTTTTCAATATATCAAGATTTTAATTCTTTTTCTATCAATGTATCACAATTTCAAGAGAATGATAATAAACAGTTCTCTAAACACTAGAGATACTACCAATCTTAAACAATAGGGCTGCAAGCAATAGTTAAGGTCAGAAAAGAATTAACATAGTAGTATCTGTTGTCAATAAGGAGTGAGGAGAGGGTACTGTAAGTTCTTGATAGATAGGGGAAAATTTAAGATCTCCTGATTACACCATTATTGTAATTCGAAGGGATGGAAAATGATTTGGATAGAAAAGCTCATAAGTCTAGAATGTCGTCTCAAAATAGTGGAAAGGAAAATAGTAAGTTAAGGAGGTGTGATAGTGGAGTGAGGAAAATCTTACAATAGTGAATTAAAGGTTGGATATACAATTTCTTGTGCAAAGTGTAATAATTTCAAACAAATTTTTGTGAACATGCTAAAATAATTAAACCTGTGGAGAAAATAGCATGACAAATATGGGTATGAATTTTTTTTTATAATGTGACTAAATATGCTACATATGCTGTTAAGCAGATATCATAGTGGGATCTGTGCGATGGATCGAAGTGATAGATAATAGATGAGTTAAGATAATTGGGAACAAAGATATTAGTATCAGGTAAGAAGAAAATTACTCGTGCAAGGTGTCTGCATGAAGATGCACTAAGATGCTTGGAAAAGGAATCACTAGTTCTGGAATAGCAAGTCAAGGAGAAAGTGAAAAATGGCAAAATGATGAAGTCACAAGGTATAATTTATCAGCATGACAACCATCTGTGTGCAATTTATGTGAGATGACTAAACATCAAACCGTCTGTAATAAATGTGATTGTGATTGTAGAACACCCTAACTTCTTGTGTCAACTTTTATTGAACATTTTCAAAATGTGTGGGAGCAATTGTTAAGACTACACAACAACAAATCCAGGAATAACATCACAATTGGGCTGGTGCTGTGGGGTAATCTGGTCATCAGCAGTTGCTTGTCCGTAAGTTCAGGTTCATCAAATGGGGCTTTAACATCTCAGTCTGCACCTAGTTCATCTGGTTTGGGATAGTTATTGTGAACTCAGTCTGAAAAGAAAGTACATGAGATAGTTAGAACATTAATTTCACTTTTGCGTAGACCGTGCATGGAATGGCATGCACATGAAGATACGAGGGGCGTGTTTCAGCAAAGCTTTAGTACCAGGGAGTTATAACTGTATTTCTCATAGTCTCCACCCGCTTGTTGATTTTTTTCTCCAATTCCAGCACTGCCATAAGGAAGGTCGAACTGGGATCATCCTGTGTGGTGGTGGGTGCAATACTGGGTATGGCGTTGTTGACAGTGGGCACAGTACTGGAGATGGCGTTGTTGACAGGGTTGACAGTGGGTACAGTACTGGAGATGGTTTTGTTGACGTTGAGAGGTTGATGGGCAACTGAAGAAAACGTCAATGGTTGTACTGTAGCTGGAAGTGACATGACTGGCGGGTGTGGTAGTTTTACAAACGTGGCAACAGGAGGCGATTCCTGAGGCTCAGGGAAACATGACTTGACAGTGTTGACCTCTGAGGGTGGGGCGCTGTCTACAAGTGGGGCGCTGAATATTGATTCGATACCACTATCTGAGTCCGATACATAGGACATTGTGTCGTCTACGTGTTCACTGGAGTTTTGGACCACTGTATCAGGATCGAAGTGTTGTTCTATTATTTTCAGTTCAGTTTCATCTTCATTCAGTATTTTGATTACAAGGTTGGGAAATTGTTGTTGCCTGTCTGATAAGTCTGTATCAAACTTTGCCTCTAGTAATTCTCGCACCTTCTGTGATATTAGGGTGTGAAGCTCGGCATCTCTTAGGGTATCTTTTATTGCTTTCTGTATTTCATGTGTACTTGGTTCAACCGTTTTACTCATGCTCTGTGTCTTGACCAGACCATTCTCATTTGTTTTCTTGTTTCTCTTGACGTCTTTGTTATTTCGTGTTGGCTCTGAGTGTGGGGCTGCAGTGTTTACCTCTGTCTGTGTTCTGGCACGAATCGTCTTGGTTTTGTTTGTCGCTGGTACATGTTTTTCCGTTTAAGTGGCTACTGTCGTTCGAGTGTTTGTAAAGGATGCATGTGCTTGACTTGACTTGACGATTTCTGTTTGTGTGCCTACACAAATCATGTTCGTTTCACGCACTTGGTTACAGAATTTGCTGGGTCTAACATTGGTAATGAGGGCTCTTTTCGTCTGATCTGATGTCTCAAGATCAACTCTTTGAGATGGTTTGTTCCATTGTGTGGGTGGTTTGATGTAAGCACGAAAACCATCCTCTGTCGTTAGGAGACAACCTTGACGGTTGTTTGATGTTATGTTTTTAAATTCCCAGATTTTCCTGGATTTTACTTCATTTATGAAATTTCTGACCTTCATCCTTTGAGCTCTGTCACTTAAGGTGGCCCAATGTTTGTTATGTAGTTTTCTCTCTCTTTCATTGTAAGGATAATATGGTAGCTTTCTCGTTGGCTGAAAACTGGGGTTTGAACTAGGGACTGTCTTGATCGGGTACCTTCGTTTCTGCCATGTGTCACGTGGGTATCGTGGCACATTTCTCACAGTGTTCATTTTGTAACTTTTCGCATCCGCGTATGTTATTTGATTTGCCCTGACATAATAAGTGTGATCATATCCTCCTGGACGTAAATAATTCATATATATTCCATAAGCAGTGGGACGTATCATCAAGGTCTGTTGTTTGGGATAACTTTCCGGTAGAAAATGTTCTTTCCACATGTCAGAATCGTGGGGGTGTAGCGGGGTATATTTTGGGTGTAAACGAGAGGAGGGGAATGGATGGGTATAATTCTGACATTATTGTTGCTGCTGTCGCTGGAGACCTTCCATTAATTGGTCCATCTGTCGTTAACGCTTAGTCTGTTTTACTGCTCTTTATAGAGGACTGGTCACTAGGCACCATATAGCGACATGTGTGGCCGGGGCAGGGACTTGGGGGTTGCTGTTTGTACAGAGAGTGTTAGATTTCTAAACTAGCTTGTCCGCTAGAGCTTGGAATTGCTCTCCTACAGTCTTACAGGAGTTTTCCAGGTTCTGGGATGATCCTCTACGGTGTATTTGGTTAGAGCAGTATTGGTTCATTAATATTATTTACCAGCAAAACATTCCCCTTCTTCCTCTCATATGTATGTGGCAAAGTAAATGAGAGACGACCTGCCTTTGGTATCAACGTAAACTTTTATTTACAGCATCTTTTTACAGGTAAACGTATAGAGTAATAGCATGCATGCTTCATGTATCCATCAATGCATTTCTGTTCTCTTAATAATACAGCAGAGGCTTCTGTCTTCAGAGGAGCCACTCTGATTCAACTCCTAGTAATTTCTTTCCTTACAAGACCATTTTGCGAATAAATGCATGCTCACAAGTTTCAATGAATCAATCCAGTTTCTCATTTTATCAAATAGGTTAATGTCCAACTAAATTTCAATTACCTCTGCATGACCATTCAACTCTTTAAATTCTCGTCTACAGGAAAAACCTACAGCCATTTTCTTTGCTTTTCAATCTGCGAAAAGCCATCCTGTCGTAGCATGTCAAATCAATTATAACATTTGATGCACTCTACTTACTGTTCTCCTGGTTAGAAATAATGCACATATGAAACACTAGAACTGGGAAAATACTAAATGAAAACTTCATTTAGTTTTATTTGAAAAATCCTCAAAAATCTGCAGCATAAAAAGTGCGTCTGACACTTTCGACCTTTTGTCTGCAACTAACTTTTTTGCTGGGTAAGCCCGCTGGGTTCAGCTCAAACTAGGTCAGCGTTGCTTCATCTTTATTCATCTCACGATTGGACAATAATTTATCTACGCTGTTACTAATTATGATCTGTTTCAAACATAAATTTACTGTTTAATTTTAACAAATTTCTATCACCCAATCTATAGTCTGTTTGGTAGAAATGATAGTTCCTAAAATGACGCATTCCCTGTCACACAAGTAACAAAATTACTTTCCTACTGATTTCACCTGGCTTTCTACACGTATCTATATTTGATTGTTCGTATATCTGCCATGTTTTCTGTGCGTTTTTTTCACGTAGATTATTGCAGGGACTAGAATATTAAATTTTCTCGTTTGCTGATAACGAGTTAATAAGACTTCACCACAAATCGCTTAAATTAACTATATGTCGTGCCAACGATATGTAGCATCGTTTACTAATTATGCCATAAAGTAAATAAAAAAAAATTCCTGATTATCTCTCACAGCGTTCAATCAAACTTTGATTATTTCAAAAACAGTATCGCTGTTGGACGCCATTGAGACCAGTGTTCATTACTAGCCCGATTCTTTCAGCTGAGAGTTTTATAGCAGGACTTCTTATTATTTAATTCCACTTTCTGCTCTTGATTGTCGTTGATTGTTGAATTTGTTGCATTGATGAATTCTTTTCGGTATGCTACTATTCGTGATCTCATCCTAGATAACCTCCTTCCTTCTAGTGCCTTGTCTCTCCATATTCCTGAAAGTAGTCTAGGTAAACCTTCCTTCTACATGCTTCCTAAGGTTCACAACATTGACAATCCGGGTCGACCTATTGTTTCAGCCTGCTCTTGTCCCACTGCACGTATCTCTGATTTCCTGGATAGTATTTTGCAACCCTTGGTGGCCAGTCTACCTTCTTATTTGAAGGACACCACCCATGCTATCACTACTTTTGATACCATCCAATTCCCACCTGACCACACTTACCGTCTTTTCCTTCTGGATGTTTGTTCGCTTTATACGTCTATTCCACACTCTGATGGTCTTAAAGCACTACAATTTTTTCTCGACAGACGCACTGACCTTACTTTTAGCACAGGTTGTCTTCTTCGCCTTGCGGAATCGGTTCTCACTCTCAACTCTTTTGAATTCAATGGCCAGTTCTTTAATCAAATTAGTGGCGTTGCTATGGGCACCAAAATGGGCCCGAGTTAACTTGCCTCTTCATGGGTCACTTTTAATATTTGGTGCTTCAAAGTTACGATGGACCATTACCTGGGTTTTACCGTCACTATATCGACGATGGTATTGGAGTCACAGACATGTCTGAAGTTAACCTCCGTAGATTCATTGACTATGTTGGCAATTTCAATTCTGCCATCACATTCACTTCTCAGATTTCTACCACTTCAGTTAGCTTCCTTGACCTTACTGTCAATATTACTCCTACTGGCCTTACTACCTCTGTCTTCTATAAACCTACTGATGCTCATGGTTTACCTCTTTACACCTATTCTCACCCTCCCAGCCGTAAAAATTCCATTCCCTACTCTCAACTTCTACGCTTACATCGGAAATGTCAAGAAATGCTCGAGTATTTTCTCCGACGTCACTATCCTGAAAGAGTTTTATCTGATGCTCTTAATCGCATTAGTCACGTTACTCGTCAGGTTGCACTTATTGCTAAACCTACTACTACATCTGACAGACTCATACTTGTCTTAACTTTCCACCCTCACTGTTTTGCGGTGAAAAAATTATGTTTCGTCATCTGCCTATTTTCCACTCCGATCCTGATACCAGAGAGTTGTTTCGTGATACCCCTTTGTGGCATATCGTAGGGATAAGAATTTTAGGGATATTCTTGTACATAATCGTTTTACACAAACTAGTCCTTCTCACTTTGGTACTAAACCGTGCCAACGCCGCATATGTAAGACCTGTCCTTTTGTACTCCAAACGCAGTCAGTCTCCTTTCCGAACGGTAAATTTGCCATTGGGGAGTCTTTCACGTGCGAATCCAAAAACCTGATTTATGCTATCATCTGCAAGAGGTGCGACATAACCTATATTGGTGAAACTGGCAGACCGGTTTCGTAAGCACTTGAATGACATCTATCATGGCAAACATTTACCAGTGGCCCTTCACTTTGTAGTGGTTTTAAGTGTATTGTATGGTTGAGATGTTACCTAGTGTAATGAATGAGGTCAGCTGTGAAGGCTCCTGAGATAAATGTTGATGTGAATTACAGAAGGCCCTTCTTACTACCACTTACGACCTCAAACATATCTTTTTTACTAATGAATGTAGCTACGTTAAAAGTCTAGGGTACTGAAATGTAATGTGTTGTAGTAGATTATCCACACACACACAGATATTTAATAAGTCTAATAATAATAATTATAATAAAATGTATAACACACTGAACTAACTCAGGCTGTTTTAGTTTTAAATATTAAATCTTTTGTTAAATTTATTAGTTCTGAACCAAATGTTTGTTGGTCAGAACATGTGAAATATTATTGAGTTATAAATGGAATGCATAATTATATGACATAATAAAATGGCATGTGATTACAAAGGTATGTTATAAGTCTAGTTAATTTTAATTATATTAGATTGTCCCTGGAGAACTATTACTGAATGTACTGTTGGGGTGGTATCATCACGCCCAGTCTATGACTACCAAACATTGTCCATTGACTTATGGGATGAATACATGGTTTATTTTCCCACAATGGTATGTCTTTATTTGATGGTGAAATAATTGATAAATTTGTTGGTAAATCAGTTGGTGAACGTCCAGCAGGCCAGATATCACTTATCTCGCCTGCGTCGATCCTGTACAAGAGTCTGGTGGCCCCTCCTCTCCGTGCTGGGGGACAATATACGGCTGCTCTGACACAATGTTAGACTGCACTGGTCCACGCTTGTGTATATCACAACAGCATTCGGCACCTCTTCGGTGCCAAACAGAAACTCACAATTCTGAAATAAAAGTTTTGTGGCATGTGTCAGAACTCTACCCACTGAGCCACTTCTGCACAAAACACTACACAACAACACCACACAGACTGGGTCAGATCTTTCTGACCACACAGTACATCTTACCCAGTGGTTTTCACATAGTACTAGTTCCCCAAGACTACCTTGCATCTGTGATATGTTCATTAGTTTCCTTCTAGTCAATAGGATAGGTGATATGTTCCACTGATCTCAACAATAGATCTTTTTTCATAGTTTTATTTAGGCGTTCCTATATATTTTCTTTGTATGTATGTCTCTAGACCCTGAACTTGGGCTGGGGACCTAGAGCGAACACTTACTTGTCGTAATCATTTTTATGATATGGCAGTATCAATCACTCGAATTATTAAAATATACAAATTAAATACTGTTCATTCTTACCAGAATTCAGAATTGAGAACACAGTTAAATTTGCTAGCAAAACTCAGCTGAGCTGCTGGCTGTATGATGGCGTACCAATATATATTTGTATTCTTCTGGAATCAACACCACTATTAATTTAAAACTGCGTCTCTGAACAGACATATGTCAAATGGCAAAATTTCACATCTCTGTCCCGCTACTATAAAATGCGTTGACCAATCGCCGACTTCCCCCCTAACTTTCAAATCTACAACCAAAAGTCACTTCAGTCAGATCTCAGTCAAGTATGTATTACGGTCTGTTAGTCCGTCTGTCTCTACTTGTTTTTTTCATAAAAAACACGCTTGGTTTTACATGCATTTCCTACACGAATCTGCCTCCTAAGTTATTTTTAGCTACAATTCTCCACCATTTCCCCTCTCTTTAATTACAGCTCGATTTTTACGTTTGCATGCTCAAGGCCAAAATTTTTGAAACTTTAGTGACATTGTTTAACAGTGCAGTCGCTCGTCTGATATGAACAATACAGTCTTTTGTCAATATCTTCCGTATTATCTATCCGTCTGTATAATTGAAAGCATATTATTTCTCTGCTCAAGATGGGCTATCAAACTAGCTAGGTTTTATATTCATAACATTATTATTAAGAAAAAATTACTTTTTCAATGTTAGTTTTTTTCTTTTGAAATATGTTCGAGAACCTTCTCCCCTGCGTTTGCCGCTGAATTCAAATAACAATCAAGTATCGTAAAAGTCCAAGAAATGACTGTTTCTGACACGAGCTCAAGTCGTTTTTTTGTCCATTTCCTTCCCTTGTGTCAACTAGTGACGTGAATTTTTTTCTTTTATTACCAATTGCGCCTTTTAGCCTTGCGATCTTCAAACACGTGTTCAGTCATATTTTTCCTTTTGGTGTCCTCCGTTTCTCTCCCGTCTACAAAGGGTAAACGTTTCGTCTGCACGTCTAACTCGTTAGTTTTAAATGGCGGTGGGAAAGGCTGGCATGGGCGATCATGTCTCCTAGTATCTGACGCATTATTTTTAACCCTACATTTTATCGTTAAATTTGGAGATATTTTAACGTTGTATCATGGTAAATTTATCACACATCTCCCCACCTGAGAACATGCACTACGGCAAGTTCCAAAACCAGTGATACACATAGATAAAATTACTCCTCACGCCTGCCACTACTCTAATCTTGATCACAGGGGTGCCGACTGAGGAAATCTGCACCGACATTCAATGACCCTGGGATGTATTCGATAATAAATTGATAAGGTTGCAGTAATAAAGACCACCTCAACAATCTTGCGTTTTCATGCTTAGCCTAAGATAAGAATACCAGGGGCTGATGATCCGTCTGGACCACAAAAGTCCTACCATACAGATAGATTTGAAACTTTTTTATCGCCCAGATTAACGCTAAACATTCTTTTTCGCTTGTGGAATATCCTTGCTCCGCTTTATTCAATTTGCGGCTTGCATAAGCGACTGGGTTCAGTTCCCCATCGGGTGAAGATGACCTTTGCAACAAAGCCGCCCCGAGGCCTACATTACTTGCATCTGTTCTCACCACGAAGTCCTGTGTCAAATCAGGCAACTTGAGAATAGGCTTGCTAGTGAGTTTATCCTTTAACTCTTGAAAAGCTAATTCACATTGCGCAGTCCAAACAATTTTATCTGGAAGTCCCTTGCGAGTCAGATCAGTCAGAGGAGCACAAATAGAGTTAAAATTTTTGGTATATTTTTGGTAAAATCCACATAACGACACGAATGATCGCACGTCCTTTTTTGTTTGTGGTCTAGGTGCTCTCTGCAGTTTTTCCAAGTTCTTGGGGTCAGGGGTCAGGTTACCCTGATATACAGTGTGTCCCAAGAATTCTAACTCTTTGCATCCAATACAACATTTTGTTGGCCTAGCAGTTAAGTTCGCCTCCCTAAGCCTATCAAATAACATTTTTAGAGAGTTAATGTGTTCTTCAAATGTCTCTGTGGCGACGAGAATATCATCCATGAAATTCGTGATACATGGGTTATTCAGGGGATCCAACAATTTGCGCATCATCCTTGAAAATACACTCGGAGCATTTTTCAATCCGAATGGTAGCATGTTGAATTCATAATGTCCTTCCGAGGTGCTAAACGCTAAATAAGGTCTCACTTCAGGCTTCACTGGAATCTGGTAATAGCCTTTACTAAGATCCACCTTTGAAAAGTATTTTGCCTTGTTTAATCTGGCAAATAACTGTTTTGTGTCTGGTAATGGATCCACTTGTCCTTCTGTGACAGCATTCAGTTTCCTGTAATCTATGCACAGTCTGTGTTCCCCAGACGGTTTCCTCAACAAAACTACACTGGAGCTAAAAGATGATTCACTGTGTGAAATAATCCCCTCCTTCAACAAATATTCTATTTCTTCTTTCAATGCCTTCTCCTTCGCGAACGGAATAGAATAGGCTCTCATACAGATTGGGTTTGAGTCTACCAGTTTCATGTCATACTGTAGCAAATTTGTATGTCCTGGTTTATCTGTTAATACATCTGTATGTTCCTCCAGAACCTGTTGAACTCTCTCCCTCTGATTTTTAGTCAGGTGCTTACTGACATTTACTTGTGCCGCTGTTTCACAAGGATGTAATGGGTATTCATGTGAGGTGAGTGGTTCCTTTTGCATTTGAGTTGCGATAGCCAAGGTCAGTAAGGGGGTGCTTTCCTGGAGTGGTCTGTCCAGATACTTCTTTAACAGGTTTACATGATACACTTTCTCCTTCCCCTTTTTGTCAATTTTATAGTTTGTTCTAGACACCTTCTCTAGAACCGTATATGGACCTTGCCATCCAATTTGTAATTTATTCTGGCTGCCGGGTAGTAGAAGAAGCACCTTCTCTCCCACAGCTAGTTCTCTGTCCTTTGCCTTCCTATTAAAATATGCTGCATGTTTCTTCCTGGCTTGTCTCAAATTATCATTTGCCAGTTTCCATCCAGCTTTCAGACGAGTGGTCAGTTCGTTCACATATTGATAAGATGAGGTAACAGTCTCTTCTGCCTTCTCATTTGTCCAGGTCCTTAATAAGGCTTCCAATGGACCTTTTATTGGCCTCCCAAATAGCAGAGTTGCGGGAGCCATCCCGGTTGAACTATGTGGTACCTCCCGATACGCAAACAACGCGGCGGGCAGGAATTGATCCCACAGATCCGGTTTTTCGTGTGCCAGCTTCCTCAGGATAGAAATGAGAGTCCCATTGAACCTCTCTACCTGGCCGTTCCCTTGTGGATGGTACGGACTACAATGAAAGTGTCTGGCTTGAAGTAGCTTAAAAACTTCTTCCGTTAGTTTCCCCTTGAACTGTGAGCCATTATCAGTCAAGATTTGATGCGGGAATCCTAATCTTGTGAATATTGTAAGTAGTGCCTCTGCTACATGTTTTGAATCAATTGATGGCAGGGCTACCGCCTCTCCCCACATAGAACAAGTGTCCACCAGAGTAAGGATGTAACTGTTCCTCCTCTTGGTCCGAGTGAGAGGTCCCACAATATCCACTGCAACCCTCTCAAAAGGTGTTCCCACTATGGGCATTTCCCCTAGAGTTGCAGGAGCAGTCCAGTGCTTTGGAGCTACCCTTTGACATTCTGGACAGGATTTGACATATCTTTTTATATCCTCCGTTATCCCTGGCCAGAAGTAATGACAAGCTATACGCTGTCCTGTGGCGCTGATCCCCATGTGACCACTGAAGGGAATCGCATGCCCGAGTTCCATCACTTTATCCCTATATGAAGTGGGAAGAACCAGCTGGTTGTGACCATTTGTTCCAGTTCCGGCCTTCCTATATAATAGTTTGTTCTTCATAAAATATTCTCCTTTGCTTGGAGGTGTGTGGCATTTGGGCAATTTTTTAAAACATGGCTTAAGTGTCCTATCCTCAGCCTGCGCCTTCCTCATCTCCTCCGGATGAGCATTTATAGGTTCACCTTCTTCTTCCTTTTTCTGTGACCTGGTCTGTACTGTCGCCATGATCAAAGGTCTCTCGGGATTCCCCAAGAAGACGTACCTACACCCCAATATCAGAGGGTAGATTGGTTCATCTATCACTGCTGCTCTGATTTCTCCTTCCACATAGCGAGTTTTCACCGTTATCCTTGCGATGGGAAGTGTCATGAGTGGTATGTCCTTAGTCGCCCCTTGTATTTCCACTGTTTCTGTGGTATACTGACTTGGGTCCACTAGGCTAGACTTCACAACTGAATCATAATCCAAACCTGTATCATAAAGGCACCTTATGGTGACGCCATTACAAATAACATCCTCACAAACTGGGGGGTGATAAGGTTCCTGCTGTCCATTAGGATTAACCTTTAATCTTTGAGTCCCCGACTTCATTGCAGCAATGTTTGAAGGTTTCCTTCTACAAAATTCGGTGTTATGGTTGTCTTTCTTGCACCATTTGCACCATCTTTTTCCTTGGTTTAACGGTTTTCTTTCATTGTATTTTTGGTCATTGAACTGTGAGTTTCTGTCACGATAGTCATTTCTTGGCCTATCAAAGTTTGTCCTGCCTTTATTACCCTGTTCTCGGTTATCAAATTTATTAAATTGCTGTGGAGCTTTAAAATTTTCTATGTGCTTCTTTTTAGTGCCACTTACCTCTGCCTGGGCTGCCTGATACCTCTCAGCGACATTTAAAACCTCCCCCAACCTCTCTGCACCTTGTTCCATGAGAAATTTTCTCAAGTCTGGAGCCATGGACTCTCTTAATTGCTCTATCATGATCATTTCTTTAAGATCTTGGGTCTTCCCCAGAGCAGTCCATTTCTCCAAATAGGTTTCCAGTCTGGCAGAGAATTGGTGGTATGTCTCCCCAGACAACAGTTTGGCATTTCTAAATTTCTTACGGTAAAATTCACCATTTTTTTCGTATCTTAATAACAAAGCCTGCTTTAGCATGTCATAATTGTCTTGGTCTTCTCTGTTCATTTTTGCGAAGACTTCATAAGAAGTACCTCTCAATCCCTGTGATAGCTTTAAACTCCACCTCTCTCTCTCTAACCCATATGTAGTAGCTAATAACTCAAAACGACTGAGGTACCTCTCGATGTCATCGTCTTTTTCAACAAAATGGTCTAAATGAAACCCCATAGCCGAGTTTGAGACTCCCTGACTGGGCGTAGCATCTGAGGCAAAAGGGCTGGCACCATTTTCAGGAGCATGGCCTTGTAATTCCAGCTCCCTTAGACGTAATTCGTGCTCCCTTTGTAACCTTCTGTCTTCTGCCTCCCTTTCGGCAGTCAACCTTTTTTCTTCTGGTTTCCTTCCGGCAGTCAATCTTTTTTCTTCTGCCTCTAATGCTTTAGCCTCTTTGTCAGCCTCAATCTGCAGCCTCTTAAGTTCTCTATCAGCCTCAATTTGTAACCTCTTCTCTTCAGCTAACCTCCTATCTTCCCTTTCAATATACTTGTCACATTCAGCAGTTACATACTGAATTAAAACCTGACCATCCATTCCCATGTCCTTCGCCGTTAGCACAGCAGCTGATCTGAACTTTGCCAGCTCAGCCATCACACAAAATAACAATGACCCAGGTAATTTTAATTACTTAATTACAGGTAATTCTAATTATAAACTGACAGGTAATTCTAATTATTAACTGACAGGTAATTCTAATTATTAAATAGGCCAATGTAATTATAATTAATTAATTAATTAACTAACTGGCTGTGAAGATTCACCAACTTTGATTTTCCATTTTTATTTTAAGGGACACTTTTAAATTTTACAATTTGTCCCCACTAGTTTAGTTCTCCCACCAGGAGATTCAAATATTTATGATTATCTAATTATCCCTGGACAAGACCACAATATTGTAGTGGTTTTGATGGTATTGTATGGTTGAGATGTTACCTAGTGTAATGAATGAGGTCAGCTGTGAAGGCTCCTGAGATAAATGTTGATGTGAATTACAGAAGGCCCTTCTTATTACCACTTACGACCTCAAACATATCTTTTTTACTAATGAATGTAGCTACGTTAAAAGTCTAGGGTACTGAAATGTAATGTGTTGTAGTAGATTATCCACACACACACAGATATTTAATAAGTCTAATAATAATAATTATAATAAAATGTATAACACACTGAACTAACTCAGGCTGTTTTAGTTTTAAATATTAAATCTTTTGTTAAATTTATTAGTTCTGAACCAAATGTTTGTTGGTCAGAACATATGAAATATTATGGAGTTATAAATGGAATACATAATTATATGACATAATAAAATGGCATGTGATTACAAAGGTATGTTATAAGTCTAGTTAATTTTAATTATATTAGATTGTCCCTGGAGAACTATTACTGAATGTACTGTTGGGGTGGTATCATCACGCCCAGTCTATGACTACCAAACATTGTCCATTGACTTATGGGATGAATACATGGTTTATTTTCCCACAATGGTATGATTTATTTGATGGTGAAATAATTGATAAATTTGTTGGTAAATCAGTTGGTAAACGTCCAGCAGGCCAGATATCACTTATCTCGCCTGCGTCGATCCTTACAAGAGTCTGGTGGCCCCTCCTCTCCGTGCTGGGGGACAATATACGGCTGCTCTGACACAATGGTAGACTGCACTGGTCCACGCTTGTGTATATCACAACAGCATTCGGCACCTCTTCGGTGCCAAACAGAAACTCACAATTCTGAAATAAAAGTTTTGTGGCATGTGTCAGAACTCTACCCACTGAGCCACTTCTGCACAAAACACTACACAACACCACACAGACTGGGTCAGATCTTTCTGACCACACAGTACATCTTACCCAGTGGTTTTCACATAGTACTAGTTCCCCAAGACTACCTTGCATCTGTGATATGTTCATTAGTTTCCTTCTAGTCAATAGGATAGGTGATATGTTCCACTGATCTCAACAATAGATCTTTTTTCATAGTTTTATTTAGGCGTTCCTATATATTTTCTTTGTATGTATGTCTCTAGACCCTGAACTTGGGCTGGGGACCTAGAGCGAACACTTACTTGTCGTAATCATTTTTATGATATGGCAGTATCAATCACTCGAGTTATTAAAATATACAAATTAAATACTGTTCATTCTTACCAGAATTCAGAATTGAGAACACAGTTAAATTTGCTAGCAAAACTCAGCTGAGCTGCTGGCTGTATGATGGCGTCCCACTATATATTTGTATTCTTCTTGAATCAACACCACTATTAATTTAAAACTGCGTCTCTGAACAGACTTATGTCAAATGGCAAAATTTCACATCTCTGTCCCGCTACTATAAAATGCGTTGACCAATCGCCGACTTCCCCCCTAACTTTCAAATCTACAACCAAAAGTCACTTCAGTCAGATCTCAGTCAAGTATGTATTACGGTCTGTTAGTCCGTCTGTCTCTACTTGTTTTTTTCATAAAAAACACGCTTGGTTTTACATGCATTTCCTACACGAATCTGCCTCCTAAGTTATTTTTAGCTACAATTCCCCACCATTTCCCCCCTCTTTAATTACAGCTCGATTTTTACGTTTCATGCTCAAGGCCAACATTTTTGAAACTTTAGTGACATTGTTTAACAGTGCTGTCGCTCGTCTGATATGAACAATACAGTCTTTTGTCAATATCTTCCGTATTATCTATCCGTCTGTATAATTGAAAGCATATTATTTCTCTGCTCAAGATGGGCTATCAAACTAGCTAGGTTTTATATTCATAACATTATTATTAAGAAAAATTTACTTTTTCAATGTTAGTTTTTTTCTTTTGAAATATGTTCGAGAACCTTCTCCCCTGCGTTTGACGCTGAATTCAAATAACAATCAAGTATCGTAAAAGTCCAAGAAATGACTGTTTCTGACACGAGCTCAAGTCGTTTTTTGTCCATTTCCTTCCCTTGTGTCAACTAGTGACGTGAATTTTTTTCTTTTATTACCAATTGCGCCTTTTAGCCTTGCGATCTTCAAACACGTGTTCAGTCATATTTTTCCTTTTGGTGTCCTCCGTTTCTCTCCCGTCTACAAAGGGTAAACGTTTCGTCTGCACGTCTAACTCGTTAGTTTTAAATGGCGGTGGGAAAGGCTGGCATGGGCGAGCATGTCTCCTAGTATCTGACGCATTATTTTTAACCCTACATTTTATCGTTAAATTTGGAGATATTTTAACGTTGTACCATGGTAAATTTATCACACACTTCAATAGCCCTGACCATTCAGGTAACTCTGACATTCATGTCACTGCCCTCCTTTCATGTGTCGGCGACGACCGAACTCGCTTCTCGTTGGAGAATCGTCTCATTTTTCAAATGGGCGTTTTATCTCCTGCTGGCCTTAATGTCCAGCATCATTTTGCATAATTCTGGTTGCTTCTGTCTCTGTTTCATACTTTATTTCTTCTGTCGTTATTTTCCTATTTATCCCTGTTTTTGCTTTGGTTCGTTTCGTTTCCTCAATTATCTTTTCTTAGCCGTCACTAGCTCATACGTCACTTCCGTATGACGCCTTATTTTCTCAGCCATCTTGAATGTTTCTTTCTTGGATCCAGCTAAGTGATTTTTTACTTCTTTTAATAGTGTTGTTCATTTCTGTTTTCGTTTCGTTGATTATTTAATTTCTTTTTTCGACATGTCTTTCTGGTTTTACTATTTTCTTGCATTATCACTGTTATCGTTTCGCTCATCACCGTTGTTTCATTGCTTGTATCGCTCATTCGGCGTTTTCCATCACAGATTTTTGTAGTACCTATATGTAGTTCTTATCCTTGTCACCTGTTCGTAACTATGGCTGACGAAGGGTAAAACCCGAAACGTCCCTTGTTTCATGTTTACCGTTTACTTGTAAAACTGATTTCATACCATATTACTTTTTAATTTATATATGTGTAGTTTCCTTGTTTTATTATCGCTATTCATCTGTTTTAATATCTTGTATATTACGTGACTGCAGTGTCTATAGTCTATATTTCTTGTTCTTGATGCCTGTTTGTAAATGTGGCTGACGAAGGGTGAAACCTGAAACGTCCCTTTTTTCCTGTGTATCGTTAATTTGTAAAACTGATTCAATGCTGCTTTATTTGTTTATAATATATATTAAGTTTCTCTCTCTCTCTCTCTCTCTCTCTCTCTCTCTCTCTCTCTATATATATATATATATATATATACTGCTCAAAATAAATTAAAGGCCACTTTCAATTTTTAGGTCATTTCATCTATGCTGTTTTTTTTAAAAACCTGAACACTCAGTCAAAAAAGTTTTGCTGCATTTTGTTGCATGCTTAAACAATGTTTGTTAATCTGACAATAAATCAAATCTGTGCTACGTGTGTGTACCTCCAAGGTCAATCAAATGTACGTGGTGGAAAGGGAAATAATGCATGTTTGAAAATGCTTCCTATGGCAAAGCCTGTTGATAACATTGCTGAAATTTGCTTTTCACGTGCAAGTCGTGACTATAGTGAACACATGTCACCCACTTTTCGGAAGGAACGGGCAATGGGTATGTTTGTAACATTTACCATTTTAGCCATGGCTCAGCTAAGACGCTTGACCAATGTTGACAGATGGAGAGCGATGGCATGGCTGCAGGATGATGTAGGGCTGCGAGAAGTTGCTAGGAGATTAGGAGTTGCTCAACTCTGTCATACAAACTCTGCGTGATCGTTATAATGCAACCGGCAGTGTCGCGGAACAACGCAGGTCAGGACGTCCAAGGTCTACCACAAGATGGCAAGACACGCTGAGCCATGGCTAAAATGGAAAATGTTACAAATATATATATATATATGTTATAAATATATAAATATATATATATATATATATATATATATATATATATATATATATATATATATATATATATATATAATATATATATATATATATATATATATATATATATATATATATATATATATGTTATAAATAAATATATATATATATATATATATATATATATATATATATATATATATATGTTGCCGTCATTTTTGTCGGTTCCAGAAGATGTAAATCTATTTAAACTTTTGATGGTCGAAGGTACAGAACTGTATGTTAACTCCCTGACACAGGTTGATTAGGGGTTACCTTCCCTGTGTTTATTCTTTCTTAAGACAGGATAGTTAACTGTTCTCAAATCTGTTCTGTCTACGCATGCGCTAGTTTTAGCGCGAACCGAGCAGACTTCCGTCTGTGATGATGAGCTGCTTTCCTGCCGGACGAAGATGTCCGTTGTTTTCTTCTCTGCATTATCTGGGGGAAAGATAGTCTTGTGATCTTAGTGATTCTCCCCAGAGTTATTCTGTTGGTCTGGAATGACGACAGGTGTTATTTGTATATTTCTCGGAATTCTGTCCAAGGTAAAATAACTTAATTGTTATGCAAAGCTTGCAGAACATTGAGTATGAACCTGTGAGTAGCGCTCACAGTTCTTGTGATCCAGAGTCCATTATGTGTGCTTAACGTAGCCAATTAGGTCTATTCGTTGAAGTACTTGACAGAAACACAATGAACGTATATTGATATGAAACCCGCAGGATGGCGGTACGTTTCAGCGTGGAAGATAATACATGCCTATGAAAAAAAAACACAGTAGTTTATCAACCATTATAAGGCCCGTCATTACGGCCTATAACTTTGAGCAGAAAAAGAAGTGCCTGGCAGGTGAAGCCAGATGAAGTCTTGACTTTATTTACTAGTTCACAGACTTCTATATTAAGCAACTATATTTGTTAAGGACTACCTGACGCGTTCAGTCAGGGGCCCTGAGCTACAGTAGGAAAAGAATATGTTGTCAAGCCTGCGTTATTAACATCATACCTACGAGCTATACAAAACTGATGATGTTCGATATTCCTATTCATTACCACATATGAACAGTTGTTAAAGGACAGACCATTGTCGATAACGTCTTTATAGATGAGTGGTTCAAGCTTTATATGCCAGATGTTTTGCCAGTAATTTCCAATATATATGATGTCCTTGATTCTCGTCCATTTGACTGTAACTGTTGATGTCACTGTGTCACGTAAATAAATGGTTGAACGTTCCAGCAGTTTATACAATTACTGACTACTGCATGTGAGCGAGTGGGTGCCTTGTTTACCTATCAAAGATTCTAAACGCATTCGTGTCTCTACACACCCACATCACTTGTCAACCATACAATCTTCGAGTACCTCACATACAAGAAATGTCTGATGTTTGTATGTCAACATGACACCCTGTTAGCACCTCAACGCCTAGTGAGCTATTCATGCATAACAAAGCTGCTTGGCCCAGGTCGGACTGACTACAACAGTACACAGAAAGGATATTGTTACGTTTCTACATAACATAACGTAAATCCCACCTTAACATTTGTGGTGACCGTAAATAGTACGGTAACATTTGTGGTAGGCCAGATCAGTGGGTCTAAAGCTGTCCATTGGACTGATTGAGGACATTATTTGATGATAACACACATTGATGATGAACTACACATTGGAAACTGGACAAGATCATGTATACTGTTCAGCACATAACACCAACTCACCTTCAACAGTTTGAAACTCGTCGATGACCTTCATTGTGAACGATCACGACTTGTGTTTACATACAAGTTCAGCTGTTGTGGACAAGTCTCATCACTGTAATTTTCAACGGTGGAGCTTCCTCGCATTGCTGTAGATTGTCAGACAACATTGCTGACTAAGGCCAGGATTATATCTAAGATAAGTGGCGGTTTGTTTTTTCGGAAACTTTGTACCGTTATATTGTGAATAACTGAGCCTTCTTGCAACACACTTTATTAATGCTTTCTTTGTTTACATGTTCTTTGTTTACTTGTTGTGTTAGTGTGTGTTTTACGGGGTGGTTGGGCAGGTGACTCCGTTAGAAGATGCCACGTAACAGAGGTTCTATGGAGAGCGTCTTCTGTAGGGACTACGCATATTTCCCACAGCGGAATTTGCGAGCGACGCGTGTTGCTACTTTTCATTTTTTTTTCTTAGCTGTGACGAGATGTGTTAGTGTCGTTTTCGTTATTTTTTTTTCCATTCTTTGATTTCGATTTGTTTTGTTTGTATCTGTCCGCCTCTCCTTCCTTTCATTTATTTGTATACACCCTTTTTGTTTATAACAGTGTTGTGATTTGTTTTGATTTTTCGCAGTTATCATTGTAATTTTTTACAACATTAGATTTAGTTAAGCTTTATTTATCATTTGACTTCTGCGAACGTTTTCGGTTGTTATACATTCTTGTCTTTGTATTGTTATCGTCTACTTGTTCATCATACACAGTCTATATATATACTTGGTCATGGACTATTATTGTTGATATGATGCACTTTTCAGATAGTGGTTATTTATGATCATATTATTAGAAAGAAAGAAGGTGATTATACACGTTTTTGATTAAAAGACTTGTCTCCCACGGAAATTGGGATAGAATAACGTGAAGTGAGTATACAAGTCTAGGATTACAGACTTGTCTCTCATTGAGGTTGGGATAAGGTAATTTATTCAATTTTTCAGGTGTAATCTCATATTATTAGACAGGATGTCTACATTAGATGTCTTTATTGAGCAAGGGAAATCCCTTGGCAAAACTGGTGACAAATTGGAAGAGTTTGCACTTGCTCAATATGCCAAGGCACAGAAGGCTGAAGAGAAAAGGATGCAAATGCAGTTGGACAGAGAAGCTGAAGATAGAAGAATACAGCAAGAAAGAGAAGCTGAAGAGAGAAAACTTCAAGCTGCTGCTGAAGCTGAAAATAAAAGATTAGACAGAGAAGCTGCTGCTGCTGCTGCTTAAGAGAGGAAATTTCAAGCTGCTGCTGAAGAGAGAAAATTTCAAGCTGCTGCTGAGGAGAGAAAATTTCAAGCGGCTGCTGAGGAAAGGAAAGCACAAATGGAACATGAGGAAAAACTATTAGCTTTGGAGTTGGAGAAATTAAAGGTAATGAATATGAGTGCTCCTCAATCAACTTCGGGTAAGATAAAGGAGAATACTTATAAGGTCAAATTACCTCCTTTCAACCCTCTTAAGGACGACATAACTTTCTACCTGGAGATATTTCAATTAACATGCGTAGCGCATAAGGTAGATAAGGAACAATATGTCGGACAACTGATGGATTTACTTTCAGGTGAACCATTGAGTACTGTAATGGCAGTAGAGGAAACTGTTAGAACTAATTATGATGTTGTCAGGGCGACATTACTTAAGAGATATCAATTAAAAGAAGAAGATTATCGTCTTCGTTTTAAGACAATGCTACCAGAAACTGGAGTAGAGTTCTCTGACTTTATTACTAAGATTCGTCTTACATTCACACGTTGGATTGAGCTGTCTAAAACAGAAAAAACATATGAAGCCCTTATGGACTTATTACTTCGATATAAAGTTATGTCATCGGTCAATGAGTCTTTCCTTGCTTTTATTCATGAGCGTAAACCTAAAGACATAAAAGACATGGAAGAATACTGTTGCCAGTATGTAACTGCACATCCCCATGCTACTGTTAGCAATGCTAGGGTGAAAGAAGAATTGCCGGTTGCTTCTGCAGCACCATATGGCCCTAACTTTATGAACAAATTCCAGGGTGCTCAACACAACTTCAATAAGAAGAGCAATCGTAATTATGATCAGAATCAGGGTAACCCATCACATAATTGGTCTTCTTCAAAGAACTGGAGGCGATCTGATAGTCCTCGTTATTTCGGGTCCTATAACTATGGAAATATGCGGAGAGGTAGTCACTATAGACACTTTCAAGGCTATCCTCCGCGGGGGCATCGTAACCAAACAGGTAAACACTATGATCATTGGGGTAATGACAATAGTGATTATGGAAACTGGGATTCGAACCAGAGCTGTGGTCAAGGTAGATCAAACTATGATAATTTCAGAGGGAATAATAATCGTGGTAGATCTCAATACAAGAAAAGAGATCACATCACCAGGGAAACTCGGTACAACAAGAGTCTCATGGTGTCAATAATCAGGTGAACGAGAACAAAAATTCTAATGCTGTCACTTGTGCAGCTTTTGACTTTGGGAGAGCATGTAAATGCACCCAATGCTCAACATTATTTGAACCAACCACGGTAACTACTTTGAGTTGTGGTCACACTCTGCCCGCTCTCCCTGCTGCAATTGCGCATGACGGGAGAAGATCGCTTATCTTGCATAGAGGTCTCGTGGATAGTAGCCCAGTCTCAGTGCTTTTTGATTCTGGGTGCACTACTATTGGGGTTAAGCAATCGCTTATAGATCCTCGCTGTGCCACAGGGAAAATAGTTAAATGTGTAACATTTGGTGGCACAGTTGAAATGTACTCGACCGCTATTATTCACATTGCTACTCCTTTCTTTACGGGAGATGTCCACGCGTGTCTTCTACCTAACCCTATTGCGGATCTTATAATCGGTCGTATTCACGGGGTTAAAAAATGCACCCCGCAACCAATTGCTGCCTGGGAAGAACAGAATATGCAAACAGCCAATGCAGTGGTAACAAGAGCACAAGCTCTTATTCCTCAAACTTCATCTACTGAAGTTAATGAAGTAGTTAGCCAAAATGATCACTTGGAGATTTCGCATGACTCGTTTGTGAAACTACAAGAAAAAGACCCTTCTTTAAAGAAATTATTTCTTCTCGCTGAAAACGGTGATCCGAATCAGAATACAAATCGCAAATCATATATCACTATGAAGAATGGTATACTAGTGCGTATGGTACAACACTCAGACTCGACTATGCATTCTCAAATTCTCGTGCCCAAAAGTATGAGAGCTTTAATTCTTCAACATGCACACGATTCTCAGTGTGCTGGACACATGGGTTTTTCCCGAACTAAGTCGAGAGTTCTGGGATCTTTCTTTTGGCCATTTGTCAATAAAGACATACGAATTTATTGCCGGTCTTGCAAAATATGTCAAGAGGTAAAGTCTAGAGGTCCACGGTATGCTGCGCCTATTCAGGCAGCAGACATTCCTATCCGGCCGTTTCAGAAAATGGCCATAGATATCATTGGCCCTTTTAAAACTAAATCGGCCAGGGGACATCAATTTATCCTTACGTGCGTTGATATGTGCACGCGTTGGCCAGAGGCTATTCCTGTTAAGAGCATTTCCACTGCTGATACCGCAGACGCTCTTTGGCTTATATTTTCTCGTTTAGGTTTTCCTGGGGAAATATTATCAGACCATGGCACACAATTGATATCAGAGACAATGTCGCAGGTAATGTCTACTCTGCACATTAAAAGATCTCTGAGTAGTATCTATATTATATGGGTTAGTTGAGCGTCTCAATAGAACACTCAAGAACTTACTGGGGAAGATAACTGAGGATCATCCTCAGGATAGGGACAGCGTCCTACCCGCGGCTCTCTTTGCCTATAGTGAGGTCCCCAACGAACATACAGGATTTTCTCCTTTTGAACTTGTCTTTGGCGCGCGACCGCGCGGTCCTATGTCTTTGCTGCATGATCTTATAACTGCTGATAATATCGACAATGAGTCACAATCTTCATATGAGTATGTCATTGCTCTGAGAAAAAAAATTATTGAAGCATGCAAGCTAGCAACTTCATCATCCGAATTTGCTAAGGAAAAGGCAAGGCTATTTGCTAATAAGAAGAGACGCCTACGTCAACTTTGTCCTGGAGACAAAGCGTTTGTTTTACTTCCTTCTAGGGAGAACAGACTGCTTATTACATGGAAAGGTCCATATACGATAGTCTCGAAGATTTCCGATGTCGACTATGTTGTTGATATTGATGGAAGGCATAAAACCTTCCATATAAATATGCTTACGGAATATCATGAGCGACTAGACTATTTGCAGCCTATTTTTCAGGCGACAGACGATTCTCCAGTCCAACAAGGTCATATCTCATCCCTGTCAGTTATACAGGATGAGGAAACTACTTTTTCGGATGTTAATATACCTCTTCCTATCATTCCACTTACTTCTACGGAATCACGGAGAAACGTCACTGTTTCTTCTAATTTGTCTTTTGAAGAACAGCGACAAATATCTTCTACGCTACAAGTATTTCAGGATGTCCTTACCGACTGTCGTAGATTTCCGATAGGAGAATTAAGACTAGGTTTGGTCCCTTCTGAATAGGTTTGAATGGGTGATAGACTCAGTGAGAGTTAGTGAAAGGTAATAGAATTTCCACACACGTGAGATGATAGATTTGATATAGTGGCTGTCTCTGAAAGCGAAAAGAATTCTTCTCTCTCTCACCTATCTTCTACAACAGTTGTTACAGCGTCAGACAGACTACACCAATATACATATTACGTATATTTCTATCACTCACAGGCACGCACATACACGTGACGACAGGTAAACACACAGACGTGGGAAAACTATAACAATGATATATATATTATCTAGAACGAGCTGACCAAACACGATTATTAAGTTCAAGAGCGATTTTATTATCAGGAAAAATCGGCTCACAACATCAAAGAAAGTACATCAAGGAAAATACATATACACATAGTCATAAAAAAATCAAGGAAATGTTGCAAGGATGATAGCCCCGTTATAGTGTTAACTCTAGGTTTAGCCCGGCCCCGTTAAGAGAACAGATGATGGCGCCCGAGTCACAGATACATAGGGTTTGAGTCTAAGAGTTTTCTTTGTTTTATCTCGTAATTATATGCACAGAGTTTGAAAAAAATCTGATTTAACCTAAGACAAAACACAAGAACTCTAGCCTTAGCAACAAATTATGCAGATTGAAAAAAAATTAGGACAGCAACAGGGTGTCAAAGATAAAATAGTGAAAAATATCACTCAAACCAGCGTACACTCATTCATTCCGCCATGGCTTCTCATACTTGTACTCACGACTTTGCTTGCTGCCTCTTGGAACACATTGATTTTAGATTTTCACACAGACTCAAAAAATGCAGTCTTCTGCCAAGAAGTCCCCAGTTCCAAAAGACGTATTTAACTTGGAGTCTCCGGGAACGACTACTTGGGTATGCAAATTTGTTCAAATGTCTGATTAAGTCACCTAACAATTATTCCAGGCGCGGGAGTTAGCAGAGCACAGTGTCAATAGCGTAGGTTTCTAAAAAATGATGAATGTCAGGTCGGTGCCTTCCCTCAGTATAGGATTCACTTTAGTCACACCACAGATTTGTCCACAAGATATAATCTAGTCGGGAAATGATTGTTAATATTCACGCCACCAGGCAGCAAATTATATAGAGTTTCTAGAAGAAATTAAGTGCTGGCTCCAAGGTCCAGTATTTATCATTACAGTCTTTGAAAACCCGTTATAGGGATATTAGTATTTCTGTCTAACTTGCACCGTCAGATCAGTGTTACTTGAGAAAACCCACGTGGTTCAAAATAAGGACTGTCTATTTCTTCACAAGTATGGAAACTACTACTAGGTGCTGGTAAAGTTAGGGTCACCCCAAAACTTTCACTGTGTGGAGGAAAAATAACACATATAATATAATAAACAGAATCTGTACTGGTTAAAACTTACATTTAAACTTGCAAGCAGAGAGCTTTGCTTATCATTTAAACTTCCCGTGACGTAAGTTATATTTAAAAATCAGCAATCCTCATAAATTAAGAACACGTGCGTATTCCGTCACCATTCATGAGGCTGGATTCTAGAGTTTATACGTTAGTTTAGAAAAATACACTCGACTGAGTATTAGCAGTTAAATTAAATTTATAAATAGCTACAATTGCCGTTATAAGCTAGAAATTTTAATTTTATTCTGCTTTCCACTGAATGCTTCCCTAGAAAATATAATAGCCTACCACTTTATTTCTCTTCTGCGCTAAAGAAATAGATTAAAATGAATTAAGCGATTTAACACTTTAACACTCACAAAATCTATATATCTATCATATTAATTACCTCAACCACAGAATTACAGGTAGTCGCACAACTTAAGAATAAAAATGCTGAAAATATTTCTGGAAGTCTAGAAGTTCGACAAATTGCCGAAACAAACTGAGATCTTCGCTAACAGCTATTCTGTTTACGAGCAACCTATCTACTGTGAGTCTATGAGCGAGAATGAAATTAAAGTTTCAAACTTGGCCAATATCTTAAAATCAGACAAAGGGCCCAAACTTATTTCGCCAAGCGAAATTATCTCCCCTACTCCCAACATTTACGTCCGCTTAACGCGTGTCGTAACTGTCACCTACTGACCACGATGTACGCGTGTCAGTTTCAAATCCCAGACAGCCTGACTCCAATGCAGGGCAGTTTTTACACTACAGCTGACCATGGCCCAAGTGAGCGCCGTGTCATTTTGGGATTTTCCAGACAAATGTCTGGATACTGACCGGTGCAGATGTAAAGTATCACACCTCACCGGGACTAATGCCGAGAAGAAACTCGCGCGCTCGGTGAGAATGTAGACGATTTGCTACGTCCTATGTTCAGCGAACCGACTTATCACGCCTTATGACGCCCTGCAGCCCTGACATCTACGTAATATCGTCCTAGCGCGATTCTCAGTTTTGAGAAAGAAACAGGTAAAGTTTGCGAATTATATGAAAATAATATTCGCAAAAACGAATGGATGAAAAATATACAGGAAAAATGAAATACAGAGATAATAAAAGAGAGAATTTGGGTGAACGAATAGGAAGAAAATGTAGGAAATTAAATGAATATAAACCCTACGTGACACCGACATTCCTGGACACACACATGTCATTGAGCATGACATTATACTTACTGATCATACTCCGATCAGAGTAAGACCATATCCTATTCGTATTATTTTTCAAGCACAAGTCGAGAAAGAATTGGAGGAAATGATACAATTGAAGATAATTGAACCATCCACCTCAGCATACTCTTCATCCATGGTTATTGTTCAAAAGAAAGACAATAACATACGTCTTTGCGTAGATTATCGCAAATTAAACCAAGTTACGAAGTTCGATGCTGAACCTATGCCTTTATTAGAAGATCTACTTATTAGACTTTCTAACTCTCGATTCTTTACTAAGCTTGACTTATCAAAAGGCTATTGGCAAGTTCCGTTAACTGAACACGCCAAACCTTTCACTGCTTTCTCAACACCTAGGGGTTTGTTTCAGTGGAATTTTATGCCTTTCGGGCTTATGAACGCCCCGGCTACTTTCGTACGCATGATGAGTCGAATTCTCTCATATCGTTCAGATGTTATTGCATACTTAGATGACATTTGTCTTTTCAGTAATACTTGGAAAGATCACTATTTGTGGTTAAATGAATTACTGTCAACTCTACGCGAGCATAATTTGACTGCAAAACCCTCTAAAACCTTTGTTGGGTTTAGCGAAATTTCTTTCCTGGGTCATCGAGTTGGTCATGGTCTATTGAAGACAGAGGACGTAAACATTTCTAAGATATTAAATATCTCTGTTCCTAAAACAAAGAAACAAATACGTAGTCTTTTGGGATTAATACAATTCTACAGAAGATTCATTAAGAATCTATCCTCTATCATGGCACCACTCTCAACCCTATTGAAGAAAGGGTCTCCTAACATGGTGCGCTGGTCTCAAGAATGTCAAGCTTCATTGGATCAGATTAAGAGTTTGTTCTCATCCCCACCTATCTTAAGACTACCTATTGCTGATAAGACTTTTGTTCTTCGTAGTGACGCCTCATCCACAGGGATCGGATCGGCACTAATGCAAGAGTATTCAGGAACTCTGCATCCTGTAATGTATATTTCTAGGAAACTGAATGCGGCAGAAAGGAATTACTCGGTTTTAGACCGTGAGTTGTTGGCTATGGTTTGGTCAATCCTTAAGTTACAAAGATTCCTTCTTGGTGCGCATTTCATTGTGGAAACAGACCAAAAAGCTCTTACAGCTATTCAGTGTAAGAATTTGAAGAGCTCGAGATCTACTCGATATGCTATTGCTATTCAACCTTTTCATTTCACGGTGCGAGCTATCGGTGGTCTGGATAATGTGATGGCAGACATACTGTCTAGATGCCCACATGAGTCCACTTGAGTCTTGTGTCCTCGTTTTTCCTGATACACTGCTAGACATATGTCTCTTCACTATACATATATATATTAACACATTTATTGTCAACTTAGAGTTGTAAATTAATTGTTTTCTTTCTCTATTACCATCTTTAGTGTAATGGAGAAGATTGAGTTGACATAATATAAAGGTCAAAAAAATTAATGCGGCCACATGTAACATGTATTAGTAATTATAGTACATTATAGCATGTTGCTAATTGTGTTATTTATATTGTTCTCAGCGCAAACTAGTACCAGGTACGGAGTGCTTTGAGAATCATGACGATGCTGCTTACATGATCTACGTCATACAGAATTGATTTATACTTGGTGGATACCATCTTATATTTGTTAGAGTAATCACTTGAATTGTCATATGTATATAGAATAACTTTACAAATTTTGATTACGTCCATCCATTAGATGATAGTCATTATATAACATGATACGTTTATAGATTTATATGTTTGTATGACTTTGTAAGATATGTTATCATTCGCATCACTATAACATTGCAATTTTTTAATATGTATGTGATTTTTGTTAGCATCGCCAGATGTTTATTTGATGCTACCTTCCGGATATATTTTACTTCGAGAACATATTTTCTCTTATTTTGTGAGGTGAACTTTTGTTCTCACTAGACGCGCTATTGTGCGTTGATGGGGTCTGACATTATGTCGTTATATTTATTGATCCTTTCATCGGCGCATCATTCATGCGTTATGAGCTTGTTGCATCTCGCTCATTAATGTATTTCCAAAAAAAAAAGTTTCATTTTTTTTTATCCGGAGGGGGTGGTAGTCTGTTGCCGTCATTTTTGTCGGTTCCAGAAGATGTAAATCTATTTAAACTTTTGATGGTCGAAGGTACAGAACTGTATGTTAACTCCCTGACACAGGTTGATTAGGGGTTACCTTCCCTGTGTTTATTCGTTCTTAAGACGGGATAGTTAACTGTTCTCAAATCTGTTCTGTCTACGCATGCGCTAGTTTTAGCGCGAACCGAGTGATGATGAGCTGCTTTCCTGCCGGACGAAGATGTCCGTTGTTTTCTTCTCTGCATTATCTGGGGGAAAGATAGTCTTGTGATCTTAGTGATTCTCCCCAGAGTTATTCTGTTCGTCTGGAATGACGACAGGTGTTATTTGTATATTTCTCGGAATTCTGTCCAAGGTAAAATAACTTAATTGTTATGCAAAGCTTGCAGAACATTGAGTATGAACCTGTGAGTAGCGCTCACAGTTCTTGTGATCCAGAGTCCATTATGTGTGCTTAACGTAGCCAATTAGGTTTATTCGTTGAAGTACTTGACAGAGGCACAATGAACGTATTTTGATATGAAACCCGCAGGATGGCGGTACGTTTCAGCGTGGAAGATAATACATGGCTATGAAAAAAAAAACACAGTTGTTTATCAACCATTATAAGGCCCGTCATTACGGCCTATAACTTTGAGCAGAAGAAGAAGTGCCTGGCAGGTGAAGCCAGATGAAGTTTTGACTTTATTTACTAGTTCACAGACTTCTATATTAAGCAAATATATTTGTTAAGGACTACCTGACGCGTTCAGTCAGGGACCCTGAGCTACAGTAGGAAAAGAATATGTTGTCAAGCCAGCGTTATTAACATCATACCTATGAGCTATACAAAACTGATGATGTTCGATATTCCTATTCATTACCACATATGAACAGTTGTTAAAGGACAGACCATTGTCGATAACGTCCTTATAGATGAGTGGTTCAAGCTTTATATGCTAGATGTTTTGCCAGTCATTTCCAATATATATGATGTCCTTGATTCTCGTTCATTTGACTGTAACTGTTGATGTCTCTGTGTCACGTAAATAAATGGTTGAACGTTCCAGCAGTTTATACAATTACTGACTAATGCATGTGAGCGAGTGGGTGCCTTGTTTACCTATCAAAGATCCTAAACGCATTCGTGTCTCTACACACCCACATCACTTGTCAACCATACAATCTTCGAGTACCTCACATACAAGAAATGTCTGATGTTTGTATGTTAACATGACACCCTGTTAGCACCTCAACGCCTGGTGAGCTATTCATGCATAACAAAGATGCTTGGCCCAGGTTGGACTGACTACAACAGTACAAAGAAAGGATATTGTTACGTTCCTACATAACATAACGTAAATCCCACCTTAACATTTGTGGTGGCCGTAAATAGTACGGTAACAATATATATATATATATATATATATATATATATATATCGAGAATCCCAGTGTGTGTATATAAGAATCACTCATTCGATAAATATTTTTGTGGTGATTAGGATTCTAATTTAAAAATTTGCCATAGCATTGGCTTGATAGGCATACTCCTGTAATCTTGTAAAGTTTCTAATGCTTCGTCAGCTGCAATTTTTTTTTTGTATGGCGGGTATGGAGGGGTCCCTCGAGGCTCCTTTAAATTTTGATAATTTAAAATGCACAACGAGGTATGGTCATAGGTACAAAATATTAGCGTCCTTGGTCATGTAAAACGTAGTGTATAGTAGCAGCAGTAGAAATCGTAGTAGTAGAAGTAGTAGAAGTGTGAGTAGTGTTGTTGTAACAGTAGTAGTAGCAATAACAGCAGTCTCAGAAGCAGATGTAGGGGCAGAGACGGCTGTAGCTATGGTAGTAGTTACATTAGCCACATACTGCATACTGTATCAGTAATGGTAACAGGAGCGACTTTAGAAGTAGTTCCAATAGTTGTAATACTAGTAATATTAGTATTTGGAGTAGCAGTAGAATCACAAGTAGCAGTTATTTTTGTTGTAATAAGTTACTGAAGCAGTATTATCAGTACTTTAAGCATTAGTTGTTGTTTGTAATCATATAGTAACAGATGTAGGGATGTAGCAGTAGTAGCATGAATGGTAGTAGTAACACCATTAATAGTTGTTGTCGTATTAAGCAGTGGTAGTAGTATCGGAGCCAGAATTAACAAACATTGTAGTAGCTGTCATTATTATTATGATTGTTGTATCGTGATTTTTTTGGTTTTGACAGATTATTGTACGAAATAAATCAGACTTATTTAAAACATAAAACTGTTTGACGTTTACTGTGTATGTTGTGGTATTTCATATAACAGAGAACTGTGTGGACAACTGAGATTTTTATGCGCAGTCTTTTATACCAAATGTCGCGGATTGTCTCATTTGATCTCCAACGACAGTGAAGAAAAATGATGAATTTTACAAACATAGCAACCTTCGCTCAAGATTACTCTTGGCGGTGCTGTAAATAGGACGGTAAAGCTCCTACTTTAGAGAGTCTCACAGATATTTTTAGGAAGGCAAGTACAACAACTGCGTTAACTAATTTTGTTGTAAATTTAGCATTCCCCGCTTCCTTCTGTAAGATATATATTTTTCGTATTAATTTAGCCCCTAAGAGAAGATAATTCAGCAAAATATTATTAGTATATTAGCTCTGTTCATATGTATATTGAAATCTTTTTAAAAATTGTTCACACGTGTGCAACAATCACCTCACGAAGGATTTATATTTACATATACAAACAGCTAGATTTATATATGAATTATTGTTGAAACAAGGTAAAGAATGAAATAGTGTGCTTTAGAAAACAGTACAAAAAGTGGTGTTATCTACTTTTAGAAAAAAAATTTTTTTGTCGTAAAAGGATGAATTGAAATTTTATGAAATAATTTATGGGAGTCCAGTATCTGTGTCGATTAGGTCAACTTAACTTTCCGGCTGCGGCAAGGGGTTTTTGCAATTGTCTCAATGCTTGTTGATAATGAATTCTTCTCTGTCCGTTCTCAAGTCAAATGGCTTTTTTGGGATAACGTTTGTCGCTTTGCGAGAGTAAATCCCGCAAATGTCTCAGAAGTGAGTGTCCTCTAGACCCCACTGTTATAGGTGGTGTACATTCCACCCAGAAAAACCTTTAACATCTCTGGATACACCCAGTATCTCTGCACACGCAAGAAATGCCAAAGACTTATGACCGTGATAAAAATGACTTTCAAGCAGACATAAGAAACATCACCCGTAGTGGTGACAGAGAAATACAGCAAGTCCACAGAGGACACAAATACAGCATCTATAATGTTTAATGCCCCCCCTCCCCCAGCATCTGCAAGAAACACCAATGTCCAGTACTCCACATATCAGAGAACTGTAATAGCTGGAGACCTCAACGCCCATTCACCATCATGACGATATTAAACATGCAACAAAAGAGGCATGGAAGAAGAAGAAATCTGCAACATGTCCAACCTGATCCTATAACAGAACATGAGGTCAGAACACACTTATTTGCACAGAGTTTCAGGCATAGCCAGCAGACCTGATCTTACCATAGTATCGGCTGACATTGCAGACACGTACACTTACAGAGTCCTGGAAGATATTAGAAGTGACCACAGGTCAATACTATGTACTATAGACAGAGAAAATAAATCTAGACAAAAGAAAAAGACCTACTGGAATTACAAAAAAGGCTAACTGAACAAAATATGCAACAAATATTTTCAGATACCAGATTCAGCAGCATTGACATGTTAGATACAGTACAGAATACATACAACGATATCACAAATACTATTCTTGAAATAGCGAACATAACAATACCAAAGGCAGCCACACACGTTTCAGCCGTTTCTGGACTCCAGATCTAGAAAAGATTGATAAAGAGTGCAGACAAGCCAGAAGAAAGCTGGAAAAAGAACCCAACAGAGCCAACAAAATAATATATAACAAACTCGCAGCAAGGTATGATTTTATATTTAACAAAGCAAAGAAAGAAACATGACAAAAACATGAGAAAGCTTGGATTTAAAGAATGAAGGGTACAGAGCAGAGACGGTCCTGCACTGTCTTGATGGAGAAGGAAAGAGGAGCAGCCCAAAACCACTAAGAACTGGAGGAAACATCTCAACAAACAACAAGAAAAAGGTAGAAACGTTTAACAAATACTATGCAAAATTCAGCAAAACAAATAACAGAAAACAGCTAGACAATACTATTTATAATAATAATAATAATAATAAGAATAGCCCCTTCAGTCATAACTGACTATGGGAATGCGCCCCTGAGGTGGCAGCCCTCAGCTGCTTATTTTCCTGGTGCTCCTTTCGACGTTTTCTCCTCACCTCTGCTTCTTGTGTGAGCCTCTCTTCGCCCAATCTGAGGTGGTGCCGTAAATAGCATCGCCACTTAGTGCGATCGGCAGCTTCATCCTCCCATGTTGCTGGATCCATGTCCAGTGCCCTCATATCTCTCTTGCACACATCTTTGAACCTCAGCTGTGGTCGCCCAACTGTTCTCTTGCCATCTGCTAATTGTCCGTAGAAGATATCTTTTGGGATGCGACCATCTTCCATGCGGCGAACATGGCCAAGCCAGCGAAGTCTGCGCTGTCTAAGCAGCGTATACATACTTTGAAGGCCAGCACGTGACAACACCTCGACATTTGTCACTTTATCTTTCCACGAGATGCCGAGGATGCGGCGTAGACACCGCAAATGGAAGGTATTGAGCCTTCTTTCTTGCTTAGCATAGGTCGTCCAGGTCTCGCTGCCATATAGGAGTGTGCTGGTGACGCAGGCATTATATACCGCAGCTTTGGTCTTCATTGTGAGTTTAGAGTTTCCCCAAACACGCGATGTGAGGCGGGCAAAGGTAGCTGCAGCTTTGCCAATGCGGCTGTCGATTTCTGTATCCAGTGAGAGTTTGTCATTGATGGTAGACCCTAGGTATGTGAAGTGGTGCACCACTGCCAATTCATAGTTATCGATAGTGATAACTGGTGCAGCACCCACATCCTGACTCAGCACATTCGTTTTCTTTAGACTTATTGTGAGGCCAAAGTCCTTGCATGCTTTAGTGAAGCGATTCATCAAGCTCTGAAGCTCCTGTTGGCTTTGAGTGACGACTGCAGCATCATCAGCGAACAACAAGTCTCTTATAGTGACCCTTCTGATTTTTGTTTTTGCCTTCAGCCTTGAAAGATTAAACAGACGGCCATCTGACCTAGTGTGAAGGCATATTCCTTCAGTTGCATCTCTGAATGCATGTTTCAAGAGTAAGGCAAAGAAGATTCCGAAGAGGGTTGGAGCCAGAACACAGCCTTGTTTAACGCCACTTCGTATATCAAAGGGCTGTGACGTGCTTCCAGCATATTGGACTGTTCCCTTCATGTCGTCATGGAATGACTTTATCATTTCCAGCATTTTAGAAGGGCAGCCTATTTTCAGGAGGATTTTAAAGAGTCCATCCCTACTAACCAGGTCGAATGCTTTTGTGAGGTCTATAAAGGCGATATATAATGGTCTTTTCTGCTCTCTTGATTTTTCCTGAAGCTGGCGGAGAGAGAAGATCATGTCTGTTGTTGATCTGCCAGCTCGGAATCCACACTGTGACTCTGGATATATGCGCTCAGCTAACTTGTGTAGTCGCATTAAGATGACTTTGGCAAAAACCTTACCAACAATACTAAGAAGAGAGATGCCTCTGTAGTTATTGCAATCACTTCTGTCTCCTTTATTTTTATACAGTGTTACAATCTTGGCATCTCGCATGTCTTGAGGAATAGTTGTCTCTTCCCAGCACTGGCACAGCATCCTATGCAGGGGATGTAATAGCGTGCTCTTACAGCATTTGATTAAATCAGGAGGAATCCCATCACTGCCTGGTGCTTTGCCAGAGGCCAAGCTATCAATGGCCTTGCTGAGTTCCTCTAATGTTGGTTCGGCATCCAGCTCCTCCATAGTTGGCAGACTATTGACAGCATCAAGGGCTGCAGGCGTAACGGTATTGTCTCTAGCGTAAAGCTCAGAGTAGTGCTCGACCCACCTCTCCATCTGCTTACCCTTATCGGTTAGCTTCTCTCCGCTGATGGTTTTTAGCGGTGCCGTCTTACTTTTATGGGGGCCAAGTGCTTTCTTTATACCGTCATACATTTGTCTAATGTTGCCTGTTTGCGCTGCGATCTGGATGCTCTCACTGAGCTGGAGCCAATAGTCATTTGCACAGCGTCGAGCAGTTTGTTGAACTTTGCTTCTCGTAGCCCTCAGGATCTGTAGGGTTCTGGCACTCGGTGAACGTTTGTATTCATTCATAGCACTGCGCTTAGCTTCAATGACAGGTGCCATCACATCTGATGAAGCATCAAACCAGTCATTTGACTTTGCTGTTTTCTTACCAAAGGTGGCAAGTGCAGTACTTTGAATGGTGTTCCGTAGATGCTCCCAGTTCTCTGTAATAGTATCACCATGCTGAGGGCTACTGAGCACTTTCTTGAAGGTCGCAGTGAATTGAGCGATCATGAAAGGGTCTGACATCTTGCTGGTATCAATGCGTGGTTTCCCTTCATGTCTGACACGATAGAGTTTTCTTGGTTGTGCTCTGATTTTGCAGCAAACCAAGGAGTGATCTGTATCACAGTCTGCACTATGGTACGAGCGCGTGGAGAGCACAGACCTGAGGAGTGGCCTTCTGACGAGAATCAGGTCAAGTTGGTGCCAGTGCTTGGATCGTGGGTGTCTCCATGACACCTTATGCTGGGGTTTTGTCTGAAAGTAGGTGTTGGTCACGCAGAGGTCATGGTGGACGCACAACTCTAAGAGCCGTTGTCCATTTTCATTCATCTTGCCAATACCAAACCTGCCCAGACATGAAGGCCATGAAACATTATCGGCACCCACTCTAGCGTTAAAGTCACCAAGGAGAACAAGCTGTTCTTGCCTAGGTATGCTTTTGATTACTGCTGCTAGATTCTCGTAGAACTCATCTTTAGCTTCTGAGGCAGAGTACAGAGTAGGAGCATACACACTGACAAGGGTGATGGGACCTGTGCTAGTTTGCAGGCGGAGCGTTAACAGGCGTTCTGATCCATTCTCGCCTGGTTCAACCATTTTAGTTAGCGATTTTTTGACCGCAAAACCTACTCCGTGTTCTCTAGCTTTATTAAGATCTTTCCCTTGCCAATAAAATGTGTAGTCCTTCTCGCTCACCGTTCCAGAGCCCGCCAGGCGCGTTTCCTGAAGTGCAGCTATATCCACCTGAAGTCGTTTAAGCTCATCATTAATTATGGCTGTCTTCCTTACATCGTTTACATCCTGTAGGTTTTCGGATAGTCCAGTCAACATAGTCCGGACGTTCCAGCATCCCAATCTGAGAGTTTGCTTATTTCTATTTTTTCGATAATTGCTTGGTGCAAAATTTTCTGTCCACAGTTCGGGTTTGACCCTAATCCCCATGCACCCAATGGGGAAAGCAGACAGTGGCGGGACAACACCTTATTGACTGGGGGCTGCCCAGCTTGAAGCGGGCGGTAGCTGTCCAGTGAGATCCTAGAACCTCTCCCACTGTCGGAAGTAGCCCCTGGCGCCATGCCCTACGCCAATTGGGCAAAATGCTTATAACCGGTAACTGCTACTTCCCGTGTTTTGCCGACACCTATAGGGTGAAGCTGGAGTGTCCTCTCCAGGGCGCGAGCTTGGGCACAGTTATATGGAGATCAAGCTGTTGCCCATGCAGCATGTTCCCCCTCTCCACACAGCCGGTAGATCCAAAGGAACGGCAGTAGCCGATACAGTTTGGTACCAGCCATGTCGCAGGAGTTGCCAGAATAATGTCGAATCGACATTAGACTGCCTTAGGGACTCCGACTCCGGATTTATCCTCAGGGTTTACTCCCGAAGCCAATTCCACAAATGGATATTCCCGCAAGGCAGCGGTGGTTTGAATTCAGAGTTCCTTCTCTTAGATAAGCTACCAACCAAGGATCACGAGCCCTATCTGCCCGAAGCTGCTGGTTTTAAGGCGCCAGTCGCTCGCCTTTGCCCCTTCTCCCGTCAGTGGAAACAGTTCCGCCGGGCTCAAATTGAGCCACACGTGAAGGCCGGGAGCTGGACTTGGTTGTCAGAGGCTGTTTGAGGCGCGTGCCATAGAAGTATTTTATCTGCAGTGAGAGCTTATCCTCACTACAAGTCCCGGCAATAACAACCTTGGAACCAATACTATTTAGAACATAACAAAAACAGAACAAAGAGCTGCTAAAGCAAGCTTTGCACTATTTGCAACGGAGTCACCATCCGCGAAATGAATATTTCATTTCATTCATTTCATTTCATAACCCTCCACTCCCAAAGGAGCATAGGCCTTCAACAAGCACATGCCAAGTCCTCCTGTCACGTGCCATCATCTCAAGTTCTTTCCACGTTCTCCTCATCATTTTCACTTCTGTTTCCAGCTCTCTTCTCCGTGTGCTTCTTGGTCTACCTCTGCCTCTCTTGCCCTGGGGGTTCCACTGGCACTTGTCTAGTTCTTGTTCTCAGTTCCACGTTGGTAACCTTGTCAAACCATTTCAATACCTCTATTCTACGCAAGCACCCATTTATGAAAGTCTGTAGCTATTTGGTTGTTGTCTTTGTTGTTCTCCATGTCTCAGAGCCATACAATAGGACTGACTTCACATTTGAGTTGAAGATTCATATTGTCGTGTTGGATCGGATTTCTCTTGATCTCCCAGTGCAATAAAGCTCCTCTTGATTTTTGTATTCTTATTTTGATATCACTGTCTGTGCCTCCAACTTTGTCTATAATGCTGCCAAGATATGTGTACGGTAGTACATCTTGTATCGGTATTTCTTCAAGTTCAACCCTGTTATCATTACCTGCATTTATTCTCATTATTTTTGTCTTTTCCCTGTGTATTTTCAGACCCAATTGCTGTGATCTCTCATCGAGTGTTTTCAATTTGTCCTGCATCTGATTACGGTTATGGGACAGAAGAGCCAAGTCATCAGCAAAATCCAGATCACCGAACTGCTTAGTCAGAGTCCACTGGATTCCATTTCTGTTGTGTGTTGTCGATGATCTCATAACCCAGTCTTTTGCTAGTAAGAAAAGAAATGGAGACAAGAGGCATCCCTGTCGCTCTTCTGTTCTTATCCCAAATGGTTCTGTAAGCTGTCTTTCGTGAAGAACTCTGCATGTCATGTCTTCATATGTTTTCTTTACTAAATTAATGATCTTCAGGGGAACTCCATTATGCCTCATCAATTTCCAAAGTGATTCTCTGTCTACACTGTCAAATGCCTTTTCGTAGTCCACAAATCCGATGTATAGTGGTGAATTCCATTCCAGACTTTGTTCAACTATTATTCTCAAAGTGGCTATCTGGTCTGTACATGATCTGTTTTGTCGAAAACCTGCTTGTTCATCTCTCAGTTTCTTGTCTATGGACTCTTTTAACCTCTCAAGGATAATCCTGTTTAATACTTTTCCTGGCACTGATAGTAACATTATTCCTCTATAATTTGTGCATTATTGTAAATTTCCCTTCTTTAGGTAACTTAACCAGATATCCTTCCTCCCATTCTTCTGGTATCTCTTCCTTTACCCAGACTTTACCAAGTAATTTATATAACATCTCTGTAGCCGTGTCGATATCTGCTTTGATTGCCTCTGCTGGAATGCCATCAGGTCCAGACGCTTTTCCATCTGTTAGAAGCTTTATGGCTTTATTGATTTCTTCCTTCGTTGGTTTTTCACTTCAACAAACATGGACAAGTCAATTAAGGAAAATAAAACACAGTCATCCAAGACAGGGGAAGGTCCTCTCGCAGGGAGGCGTATGATGCAACACAGAGAAAGCCGAAAGGAGTCTGTGTTACTGACTAACCTTCTTTCTTCTAGGAGAACTTCCAAATTTGACACCTGGAATGTTCGGACATTAAACGAACAAGAGGAAGTGGCCCAAGTAGCAGAAGAAATGAGGGAATATAAAATCGAGGTTCTGGGAATGTGTGAAACAAAGTAAAAGGGGGTAGACAAGAAGAAACTCATCACAGGTGAATTGGTGCTGTCCTCAGGACATGAAGATGAAAGTTCACATCAAAGTGAAGGGGTAGCTCTTATGTTATCTAAAGAAGCACAGAAAGCACTCATTGAATGGGAAGCTGTTGGACCCAGAATAATAACAGCTACTTTTAAAGAAGCTAAAAAAAAATAATTGTAAATGTCATCCAATGTTATGCACCAACTAACGACAAAGAAGATTCTGTGAAAGAAGCATTTTATACTAGACTACAGGAAATTATGGAAAAAGTAAAAAGAAGAGACATCACAATTTTGATGGGTGACATGAATGCAAAGATAGGTACAGTCAACACCGGCTTTGAAGATGTCATGGGAAAACATGGGCTAGGAATAATGAATGAAAATGGGGAACTATTCTCAAACTTCTGTGCTTCAAATCAACTGGCTATAGGAGGAAGCATGTTTCCACATAAGAGAATACACAAAGCAACATGGATATCACCAGACCATAGAACAGAAAATCAGACTGATCATATATGCATAAAGAAGAAGTTTAGATCATCATTGCAGGATGTAAAGGTATATAGAGGAGCAGATGTGGCATCAGATCACCACCTTCTGATAGCCAAAGTAAAAATGAAACTCAAGAGATATGCAACAATGTAAAATTATAAACAACAATTGAATGTAGGACATCTAAGAAATCAAGAAACAAGAGACAAATTTGCGATCACAATATCCAAGAAATTCCAAGTGCTCCAAAAGCTGGAAGATGAAGAGAATACAGACGACTATTGGCAGCAAATCATAACTGTATGGAATGAGACATGTGAAGAAATACTGGGAAAAAGGGCGCGAAATGAATAGCGCACTACAAAAAACTAAAGACTGAGAAAGCTCCAGGACTAGGCAAGATTACCAATGAAATGATACTAAACGTAAGCACATTTGCAAAGTTAGTACTTTTAAACTTCATTAATAGAACATGGAAAGAAAGCACACTCCCTAGAGCTTGGCTGACTGCAAATATCAAACCAATTCTAAAGAAAAACAAGACAGCTGAGGTATCAGGAAGCTACAGACCAGTCTCACTGACCTTAGCAATTGGAATATTTACATAGAAAATGGGTAATCACAGGCTGATCTGGTGGCTGGAATGTAATAGTCATTAATGATAGTCAAACAAGCTTCATAAAAGGTTGCAGAACAGACGACCAACTCTTCCATTTTGAGCAAAAAACCTTAGATGCATTCTGAGAGGGTACGCACACAACAGCTGTATTCATTGATCTACAGCAAACATATGACACAGTATGGAGACAAGGGTGGTCCCGGCTTTCGGGTCTTGCCAGTAAAGTAGAGGCAGTGATATGTGTCTGTGTCCGATAACGTTATTTGACAGTGGTTGAGGCTCGGTCGCTGCTACGCCATTGATGAACAGAGCCGTGATCTATCGAGACTGTTTGGTCCCGGGTCCGGGTCCTCCCAGTTCAGGTGGGCCGGAGCTGGTTTCTTCTTGGTAATGCAGCTCGGCAGTGGTAGAGGCTCGGCGCTGGCTGTGCCGATCCCTCGATACGTCTTGTCTCGGAAATATAACCCCCTTTGCAGGGTAGAGAACCACTTTTCTCGTGGCATTGCACCCTCGCCACCCGAAGAGAAGTTCCCTGGGGTTGCAATAAAGCCCACTGGTGGCTGGCCTCTTTGCCAGTCACCACTGTCTTTGGAGGTATAACCTCCTTTGCAGGGTAGAGAGTTATCAAACCTCGGGGCAATACACACACGCCAAAGTGGGCCTGGTGTACTCTGTTTCGAGTCTAGGATGCTCCCTGGGGTTTAAAGAAAGCGCAAAACACACCCCCTAATCGTCTGATACCGTGTGGGATGCACGGCGGGTTGCGGTACCATCGCCTGGTATCACGGTGGGTGGCTTCCCATGGCAACACGGACCATGTGCAGAAGGGCGGCGGTGGCTGCGCCACCGCCTCCCCAGGCGGTCTGGCTCAAGGGTATGAACGAGTAAATAACTCGTCCCCTAAAGGGCAAAAGAGTGAATAACTCGCGCCCAGGGATTCAAACAAACAAACAAACATACAAGACAACAGGATGCTGAGACGCTTGGGAGTCATGACCCAAGTGGGCCCGCCTCCCTTAGAGTGTAAAGGAGTAGAGGGCCGAAACACTTGTTCGACGGGGGGACACTTCTGATGATCAGATTAACTTCCTGTTGTATCGCTCTGTAAGAGGTTCCTATCATCATACACGTACAAGGTACATATACATTAGGAACATATATATTTTAAGACTTACCCTTTGAAAATGACTGGGTATTTATCCAAACACTTTTTTGTACAGAATGACTGATAGTAAGTAATTCTACCGCTAAGTTGCAGTTTCGTCGGGTGGTCTAATGATGTTTGTTATGCTAAAATTTGTAGTTTTGAACACAGGGGTAGAATTTTTAGGTGTCGGGATATAAAAGCTTTATAAAATTTAGCACGATAAATTTAATAAAAGGAAATTCTAGCTTCATACACTCCCTAGCAAATCTGTTATCTATCAATCCTGGCGTCTTCCTCCGATGAGAATTGGAATGGAACAACAGATCCAACGGCTAATCTGATCCATGTCAAGGAGATGTCGTTCTCTGATAGAGGCCAGAGGAGGCCATACACCTTACTGAAACGGAGGCCTCAGTCGCAAAGAATTAAAGTCCAAACCAAATTTAATGAACATCATTTCATTGTTATAGTCTGAAAGTTTCTTCATGCCAAGATTGAAACATTAATTCCGTAAAACAAAATTTTGGTACAAGTTTGAAATTTGGTGTCCATTACTGCTGCAATATAACATGCGTTTCTTTCTTTGAACAGTACGAGTACATAAACTATGGAAGACTGGCGTGACAAAACTTGTGGGAAAACATAATTTATCTTAAGCAGACCTTCTGGAATGCTCAAATAAAAACAAACAAAAAAACTGTGTAAGCTGTGGTGAAAGCTGATCGATTAAACAGTAGAAGACATAAGATGATATTAATCACAGTGTCATATCTCTAAATACAACATATCTGAAACCACCTCAAAGTTGTCAAAAAGACATTTACCATCAACATTTACAACTTTAATTTCTAGTTTAGTAACACGGGTCTAGAGAGTACAATAATAAAAATAATAATTGCACGATTTATTTTAAAATGCACTGGGTTAACTTAAACCATTAATTATTATGCATAACGAAGCACCTGATGATGGTTGTTTTTTTTTTTTTTAAGAAAAGGACATGGCAGTGATAATGGGTTTTAAATCTTTCTATGTTTCCAGCTATTACAACCGAAACGTTTGAAGCAAACAATCGACTTTATTTGGGCATGTATTGAGAAGAAAAAAAGGCTTGAATATCGTGACAACATGGAAAGCTTGAATGTATCGTGACAACAGGGAAAGCTTGAATGTATCGTGACAACAGGGAAAGCTTGAATATGGTGACAACAGGGAAAGCTTGAAGGTATCGTGACAACAGGGAAAGCTTGAATTTATCGTGACAACAGGGAAAGGTTGAATGTATCGTGACAACAGGGAAAACTTGAATGTATCGTGACAACAGGGAAAGCTTGAGTATGGTGACAACAGGGAAAGCTTGAATATGGTGACAACAGGGACAGCTTGAATATGGTGACAACAGGAAAAGCTTGAATGTATCGTGACAACAGGGAAAGCTTGAATATGGTGACAACAGGGAAAGCTTGAAGGTAAAAACAGATAGAGGACGACGAAGACAGAGGAAACTGGACACTTTAGAATTATGGCATAGAAACAACAAGAAGAATTGACAAACAATATGGAAGACAGGGCGTTCTGATGAGACATGATCATTTAGCTCCACCAGACATGATACCTGAAGAGAAGAAGGAGAAGAAGAAGAAGAAGAAGAAGAAGAAGAAGAAGAAGAAGAAGAAGAAGAAGAAGAAGGAGAAGGAGAAGAAGAAGAAGAAGAAGAAGAAGAAGAAGAAAAAGTGAAGCACCAAAGTTGAACTCGACGCTCAGTTTTTTTTTATTCGAAAGCGTTCATTAACATGTATAGATGTAGTAGATTGAGCACCCACCTGCTATTCTACATAAATAAAGAAATAAGATTTAAAACACATAAATGTATTATTTTTGTTGTTGTTGTTGTTGTAAAATGCTACAGTAAACATTACTTACACACATTACAGTGTAATATAACTCAAGAGCAAGAATGAATCTCGTAAGCGTACATTAGTGTATCAGTGATGGCAGGAGAATATAACAAGACCCCTTACCTGTGAAAAGTACGTAGGCTAACTGTGAGCAGAAGCAATATGTTTTTCACGAGTTCTTGGTCACGAGAGACAAGAGGGCGTGCAAGTTTCTGTCATCGTGGGTAAAATACGAAATGAGCTGAGGTAGTCTTAAATCCAGTCACCATTGACCTTTTCAATATTTTATTTACGTTTACTAGGAATTATTTAGTTCTGTGGTTCTCTGGTTTATTGTCCAGTCAGGTAGGAAGACCTGATCCAGCTGAGACCTATGCCCAAGATCAACTGACTACGCGGTAACCAACAAACGGTCCTGTTACCAGAATATTTATAACCACACAAATCATCTCTACGTGTAGAATAAGTGTTTAGAAAAGATTAACACACTAATCATCTCTACTTGTAGAATAAGTGTTTAGAATAGTTAACTACACAAATCATTTGTACTTGTAGAATTGTTGCTTAGAATAGAATTGCTTAGATAAACATAAAACAATATTTTACGTGTATATAATAAAGACACAATTAAATAAATAACTCATAGTAACATTAATACACACATATAAATATTTATAACAATAAATTTAGAAATATAAATATTGATAATCAACTTGAAATGGCTATGAAATAAACAGTGAAAAAAAGCTAGCAGGGGACGTAAATAAATAATGCAATGACGAAAAAAAAAAAAAAAAAAGGAACAAATAATTTACATCTTCTGAAGTTCGAAATCTAAAGTTAGAAATCAAATATATGACACCTACAATTTTCTTCTTTAACTCGAGTAAGTAACTGGACAACTCAACAGAATCTCTTAACAAAGTGACTCATAGTACACTCGAATATAATACTGAGAAGGTTAATCGAAACATGACCTCAGCTCGCTTCCTACACTGAGGTTTTCATCAAATCTTGAAACTTGTCTTTCTGGACCACGGGCATTTCCAATAGTGATTGCTTCTGCTCTTTTCACGTCACGCGACTTATCATCATTCAATCGGCTTAATTTGAATTTTCACTCATGCTTTCTTCCCTTACATGCACAAGATATATTTAATGTTAAACGTTACATTTTATCACAGCATGGCTATACAGTTTAGAAGAAGAAGGGGCATCAATCGTACATTTATTTAATTAATTTAATCGAATATTACATCCCCTTAAACATTTTTGAAGTCTCTTCCTAAAATCTACACCTCACAGTAGAAAAGGAACGGGTAAGTAAAGTAAAGGTGTAAATGGTGTACGTTATTCCTTTAAATATTCTTCTTCTTCTTCTTCCGTCCTTAGCCAACGACCGGCAAAGCAGTCAGTGGCCATTACGCTTAGTGGCGTCTTAAGGGCAACAGCGAATAGACTTTCTCTGCCGTTGTTCCCATCACGCCTAATGGCGTCTTTAGGGCAACGACAAATCAATCCGTTTGCTGTTGTTTCCGTAATCAAAGTGACTGGCAAACGAGTGATCAGCCCGTTGGGCCTTTAAATATGAGATCTCTTATTCATTCCTGACTAACGTTATTATGTTACATCGTTTCCCATCTAAGTTCCAATATTTTTCATGGTGCGCGTGTGGCCAGGTGAACTAAATTACGCGCCTGTTGAAACTACGCATTTTTGTTTCCATCCTTAGTTATGGCGGATGTTTGATTTTGAAAACAATTTTTGAATGGTCCATGTGTAATTCTCGTGTGTGTGTGAAAAGAAAATGGAGTTTATGACATTTATAGTAATTCGGCCGATTTAGTCGTACGAGTCTATTATACCTTAAATAATCATTTGGAGACAGTGTAATTATGATGATGATTATATAATCCCTTTAGCTGTGAGCAGGTAGTTTTTAACAGCCCATTGCCTCTCTGACAAAAGTACAAGGCTTCCTCAGTTGTTGTGATGATGTGTAGAGTGTATTCTGGATGGTTGGGTTCGATGGGAGTAGCTGGTGTCGCAGGTCAGTTAGTCTTGAGCACTGTAACAGTAGGTGTTCAACCGATTCCTCATGATGGTGGCAGTAGTGCCTACAGTTTGGTTCACGTCGTGGGTGTATTCTATTTTAATGTTTTTTTGACGGGGGTATGGCCTGTTCTCAGCTGAAAGATCAGACTCCGATCTCTTCTTTTCAGTTCTTTAACTGGATCTTGAGGGTTTGGCTTCGCTTGATGTTTGAAGATAGAATGCCCTGTCTGGGAGGTAGCCCACTGGTTTAGTCATTCTTGCCTATAATTGTTTCTCAGGATCTGTTGGCAGGTTTGCAGTGTGGTACTTGATGGGAACTGGGGTAGTGCTGCTCCACTTTTGGATAGTTTATCTGCTTTTTTCATTTCCTGGGACTCCGACATGCCCAGTATCCACTGAAGTGTAACTTCAGCTCCATAGGAAGTGAACAGCTGGTCAATTAAGCTGCAAATGTTATTAATATCAGGAGACATTTGCTTTCTAGGGCTTGAAGTGCTGAGAATATAACGATGTCCTCATATGGACTGGTGCCACTTTCAAAGTCTAAGATTAAACGCCACAATGCGTTTTTCTAGTACTGTTATTTCTGCATCACTGCTGGAACAAATTTCTCCGCAAGGGTCAAAGATACAAGGGTGGTCTTCTGGATGCAGGTGTGGTAAAGTGGGATGTTATAAATATTATAGGGGACTTAGTGTACTGACTGAGATCAGCTGTGAAGGTATCTGTATCTAATAAGTGTGGTGTATTACAGATAACCTTACTTGCTACCACATTTATACCTCAGTCAGAATTATTCTGGAATATTGTGATGACTACGTTAAATGTCTAGGGTTATGAAAATGATGTAGTGTAAGTCACAACAACAACAGACAGATAAACAATTTATTTTATTCCACAACACTGTACAACACTGTGACACTCACACACATATAACACTCTATAAGACTATCTTAACTGAGTCAAGTGTAAAGTTTCAAATATATATATATATTAATTCTTTCAATAATAGGTATCCTGATTCAACTACACAGTGAACCAGGAATCACAATCAAATGTAATTACAAGTATTATGTACACAGTTTATATATATGAACTTTGTATTGACATAGTTTATTATTATTATTCTATGTGTGTAATTTGTGCAGTAGTAATATGAGGTAATACTGGTTTTGTTCAAGCTTGGTTGTTGTTTTTCATCATGACTTCAAGTGTTTGATTATCGGGGAAATAGTATTGGGAAAAGTTCACAGTTCCTGTCATTTGAACCAATTAATTGTCCCTCTGTGTTTACTAAAATGTCAATTTTTGAGGGGGCACATAATGTTGAGCTACTCTGGCCACAGAAGCTTATCTTTCGTGATGGCGGCAGGAAAAGACTCCTCTGCTCGATTGCTTCACTGTGTTCTGGAGACACCTCACTGGTCGCTATCTGGACCAAGGAGTATGCTGTCAGCCTCTGGATTCAGCAAAATCTCAGACCAGGTGCTGCTTCAATAACTAGGACCACAGTCCCACAATTCATGGAAATAATACACAGATACGTTGACTGGCGATGAATAATGGCACAAATTCCGATCTGCCTCTGTCCCAGACTTTTATTTAGAAAAATATGATCTGGCTCTCAACGCACTGTTTCTTAGTAAGTTTATTTTAAAATGTGGCACTGAGCTGACGCTCCTAATTGACTATATTGGCGGGTCTAACCAATCGGGCCATGTTTACACAGCTTTTCAAAAAAAAGTACTCCTACTCACGTTTCCCTAACAACAAAGAATTAGTATTTGTAGCCCGACTAATCGTGTTTAGCCTTACATTTACTTCTATCCAATCAAATAGGATTTTACATGGTGGCCCATTTCCCGTAAAATAGTGGTTTCAAAACATGCCACTGTGCGATTATTATTTGGTGTTGTCTGACACCCTCACTATTTTCTTTTGGCTATAATTTGTTAATTCCTAGACTATTTGCGTAACACTTAACATATTCTTTGTCAGCAAGTCCTAAGGAACCCAAATATATAAGTTTTTATGGGGCTAAGGGGCTGCGTTCAAAATATGCATTTCCTGGGATAGTCGTGTATTTTTTATTTTATCGATTTAGAACCGCTTCCTGTCCTGCCTTTTCGACTGTTCTGTCAGGCTTTCAAACGTAAACCAGTATAATGTCATGTTTCCTTATAAGCATTTTACCGGTTTTTGAACCTAACTCTCGTATGGGTAGTGTTTTTTATCACTGTCGATTTGAAAAAAAGTTAGTGCTTCTGGCCTTTCGCGCGGGGAGGGTATTAATTTTGTATCGCGAGACGCGTGTTAGGGTTGCATGCGTTCCTGCTTTCAGCCCTCCCTCTCTTTCTATCCTAAGTCCATCTGTCCTTTCGTTTATGTTAACGTAGTGTAATTAATGTTAGTATTAATTTAGGTCATTAATCAGCTTGCGTATCTCAAGGTTTTCTTAGAAATGCAGTACACGTTTTATTGTAGAAAGCGTGTAGTGATGCAGTAGGCTTTACTATCAACGTGGAACGTTACAATTTGCAGACGAAGTAGAAAACAAGGGGGTTTTTGTACGCCATTGTGACAGCACTGTACTTTTACCATTTCTCTTTTCTTTTATTGAATTTATTTGTTAGGCTTTACATTTACCTTTTAATTTATATATGTGGATTTAGAATGTTTCACGACAAATTCTCCCCTCTTAAAACAGACGTTATATGTCAGTCTATAATTCTATATACACATAGAGAAATTTATTATTATTTCTGGGGCTTACGGTGATTCTCATCACACGGATGGCGGCTTAAAAAATCCGCTCCCAGATTTGTTTTTCCAGATATATACTCTATGCTAAACTCATATGGCTGCATAAGTAAGGACCAACGGAGTAATCTAGAATTTTCATGTCTAGCCTGCGCTAGAAACGACAAGGGTTTGTGATCCGTTTGCAACTTAAATGCCTTCCCATACAGATAAATATTGAATTTCTTTATCGCCCATATTACTGCAAGACATTCTTTTTCGCTAGTTGAGTAGTTGGTTTCAGCTTTATTCAACTTTCTGCTAGCATATGCCACTGGGCTTAATTCCCCATCCAATGCATCTGATTTCTGTAGCAGTGTCGCACCTAACCCAATATTACTGGCATCCGTCCTTACAATGAATTCTTGACTTAAGTCAGGTAATTTCAAAATAGGTTTGCTTGTGAGCTTTTCCTTCAATTCCTGGTAAGCCAATTCACATTGTGGTGTCCATGTAATTCGATCTGGATTTCCTTTACGTGTCAAATCAGTTAACGGTGCACATATGGAATTAAAGTTTTTGATATACTTTTGGTAGAAACCACATAATGAGACAAAGGATCTCACGTCTTTCTTGGTTTGTGGTCTCGGGGCTTTCTTTAGTTTCTCTAAATTCTTGGGGTCAGGGGTCATGTTTCCCTGATAGACTGTGTGTCCCAAGAATTCTAATTCTTTACATCCAACGCAACATTTGGTTGGTCGGGCTGTTAAATTCGCTTCTCTAAGTCGATTAAACAGCATGTTCAGAGAGTCAATGTGTTCCTCAAATGTTTCTGTTGCTATAAGGATATCATCCATGAAATTTGTGATGCATGGATTATTCAGAGGGTCCAATAATTTTCTCATCATTCTAGAGAAGACACTAGGCGCATTCTTCAATCCAAATGGCAATCTGTTAAACTCATAGTGTCCCTCTGAGGTACTAAAAGCTAGGTATGGTCTAACCTCAGGCTTTACTGGAATCTGATAGTATCCTTTACTCAGATCCACTTTTGAGAAATATTTAGCTTTATTTAGCCTGGCAAACAACTGATTTGTATCCGGCAATGGATCCACCTGTCCTTCTGTAATAGCATTCAGTCTCCTGTAATCTATACAGAGTCTATGTTCTCCAGAGGGTTTCCTTAAGAGTACAACACTGGAACTATACGAAGATTCACTGTGTGAAATAATTCCTTCCTTCAACAAATAGTCTATCTCTTCCTTCAAAGCTTTCTCCTTAGCAAAAGGAATCGAATAGGGTTTCATACAGACAGGTGTGGGGTCTATCAGTTTCATATCATATTCCAATAAGTTTGTATGCCCCGGTCGGTCTGTTAACACCTCTGTATGATTATCTAGAACCTGTTGCACTCTCTCTTTCTGATTTTTCGTTAAATGTGTACTGATTTTCACCTGTGCCGCTGTCTCACAGGGTGTAATGGATATTCAAATGATGAAAGTGGTTCCTTTTTCATCTCCATTGCAATGGACAAGGTCAACAAGTGTGTCTCTTCCTGATTTTCTCTTTCCAAATATTTCTTCAGGAGATTCACATGATAGATTTTTTCTTTCCCCTTCTTATCTATCTTATAATTGGTTCTAGACACCTTCTCTAGAACTGTATATGGACCTTGCCATCCAATTTGTAACTTATTCTGACTACCGGGGAGAAGAAGCAGTACCTTCTCTCCCACAGCCAAATCTCTGTCTTTAGCTTTCCTGTTATAATAGGCAGCATGTTTCTTCCTGGCTTGTTTCAAATTTTCATTGGCAAGTTTCCAGCCAGTTTTTAAACGAGTGGTCAGCTCATTCACATATTGGTATGAGGATGTAATATTTTCCTCTGCCTTTTCATCAGTCCACGTTCTTAACAGCGCTTCAAGTGGACCTTTTATTGGCCTTCCAAATAATAATGTTGCCGGGGCCATTCCGGTTGAACTATGGGGTACCTCCCGATAAGCAAAGAGGGCGGCGTGAAGGTACTGGTCCCATGTATCTGGTTTTTCGTGTGCCAACTTTCTCAGGATCGACATCAACGTGCCATTAAATCTTTCCACTTGGCCGTTCCCTTGGGGATGGTACACACTACAATGGAAGTGTTTGGCCTGGAAGATCCTGAAAACTTCTTCTGTTAGTTTCCCCTTGAACTGAGAGCCATTATCAGTCAAGATTTGATTGGGAAAGCCTAACCTTGTGAAAATTGTGAGTAATGCCTCTGCCACATGCTTAGAATCAATCGATGACAGGGCTACCGCCTCTCCCCACATAGAACAAGTGTCCACCAGAGTCAGAATGTAGCTGTTCCTTCTCTTAGTTCGAGTGAGAGGTCCCACAAGATCCACGGCAACTCTCTCAAAGGGTGTTCCCACTATGGGCATTTCCCCCAGAGTTGCTGGTGCAGTCCAATGCTTAGGTGCTACTCGTTGGCACTCTGGACAGGATTTTACATATCGTTTGATATCTTCAGTTATCCCTGGCCAGAAATAGTGACAAGCTATTCGCTGTCCTGTTGCGCTGATCCCCATATGACCACTGAAGGGAATCGCATGCCCTAGTTCCAACACTTTAGTCCTATATGAAGTGGGAAGGACCAGCTGTCCGTGACCATTGGATTCAGATCCAGCCTTCCTATAAATCAGTTTGTTCTTCATATAAAATTCTCCCTTGCCTGGAGGTGTATGAGATTTGGGCAACTTCTTGAAACACGGCTTGAGTGTTTTGTCCTCCGCCTGTGCCTTCCTCATCTCATCTGGATGAGTATTTATTGGATTATCCTCCTCCTTTTTAGACTGTGATCTGGTCTGCACTGTTGCCAATATCACAGGTCTCTTGGGATTCCCCAAGAAGACATATCTACACCCCAATATCAGAGGGTAGATTGGCTCATTTATCACTGCTGCTTTTATGATTCCTTCCACATATCGCGTTTTCACCTTTATCCGGGCGACGGGAAGTGTCATGGTAGCTACATCCTTGGTTGCAGTTTGAATCTCCACTGTTTCTGTGGTGTATTGATCTGCCTGCACCAGGTGAGAACTCACAACGGAATCATAATCTAAACCTGTATCATATAAACACCTTATGGTGACACCATTACAGATGACATCTTCACACACTGGGGGATGGTATGGTTCCTGTAGTCCGCAGGTTTGACCTTTTTTCCCTTTTTTCCAGATGTCATAGCAGCACAATGAGGAGGTTTCCTTCTACAATGGTCAGTGTCATGATTGTTCATCTTACAATTTTTACACCATCTCTTTCCTTGGTTGAAAGATTTTCTTTCATCATATTTCCTTTCATCGAATTGTGGGGTTTTATTTTTATTGTCATACCGTGGCCTATCAAACTGGTGCTTACCTTTGTTTTGATCTCTAGGATCAAATTTATTAAAGTTCTGTGGTGCCTTAAAATTTTCTACCTGTTTCTTTTTATTACCTGATACCTCTGCCTGAGCTGCTTGATACCTTTCAGCAACATTTAGCAACTCACCCAGCCTCTCTGCACCTTGTTCCATGAGAAACTTTCTCAGGTCTGGAGCCATGGACTCTCTTAATTGTTCTATAAGGATCATTTCCTTAAGATCTTGGGTTTTCCCCAGAGAAGTCCATTTCTCCAAGTATGTCTCTAACCGTGCAGAGAACTGGTGATAGGTTTCACCTGACAGTAGTTTAGCATTCCTAAATTTTTTCCTATAAAATTCTGCGTTCTTTTCATATCTTAACAAAAGAGCCTGCTTTAGCATGTCATAATTTTCTTGATCACCTCTGCTCATTTTGGCAAAAACTTCATAAGCTGCCCCACGAAGACCTTGAGATAACTTTAAGCTCCACCTTTCTCTCTCTAACCCATACGTGGTAGCTAATAGTTCATATCTATTTAGATAGCTCTCAATATCATCGTCTTTCTCAACAAAATGATCTAAATGAAAATTCATAGCTGAGGTTGAGGCTCCCTGACTAGCAGTGGCATCAGAGGTAAAGGGACTGGCACCATTTTCAGGAGCATGGCCTTGAAACTCAAACTCCCTTAGTCGTAACTCATGTTCCCTTTGTAATCTCTTCTCCTCCTTTTCTGCTTCCCTCTCTGCAGTCAATCTTCTTTCCTCTCTTTCTGCTTCCCTCTTTGCAGTCAATCTTCTTTCCTCTCTTTCTGCAGCTAATTTCTTCTCTTCTCTTTCTGCAGCTAATTTCTTCTCTTCTCTTTCTGCCTCCAATTTCTTAGCCTCAGCCTCAATCTGCAGCCTCTTAGTCTCAGCCTCAGCCTCAAATTGTAACTTCTTAATTTCCTTTTCAGCCTCTAACCTCTTATCTTCGGCCAACCTTTCAGATTCTAATTTTCTTTTGGCCTCTTTTTCTAATCTTCTTTCTTCCCGTTCAATATATTTGTCACATTCGGCAGTGACATAAGCAATCATAATTTGCCCGTCCATTCCTAACTCTTTAGCAGTCTGCACAGCAGCAGATCGAAATTTGGCCAGGTCCGCCATTTTCTAACAGGTAAATGTATAAAATATTTAACTAAACAATTTTATCTATGACTAATTAACTAAGGACACCACAGGCACTGAGAGCTCAACCTTATTTATTTTCACCCAAGGATACCTTTTAAATTTTTATTATTCCCAATATATATATACTATAGGAGAAAGTTCAATATCCCGGTAGCGAGACCCCTATATATGTGGTAAAGTGGGATGTTATAAATATTATAGGGGACTTAGTGTACTGACTGAGATCAGCTGTGAAGGTATCTGTATCTAATAAGTGTGGTGTATTACAGATAACCTTACTTGCTACCACATTTATACCTCAGTCAGAATTATTCTGGAATATTGTGATGACTACGTTAAATGTCTAGGGTTATGAAAATGATGTAGTGTAAGTCACAACAACAACAGACAGATAAACAATTTATTTTATTCCACAACACTGTACAACACTGTGACACTCACACACATATAACACTCTATAAGACTATCTTAACTGAGTCAAGTGTAAAGTTTCAAATATATATATGTATTAATTCTTTCAATAATGGGTATCCTGATTCAACTACACAGTGAACCAGGAATCACAATCAAATGTAATTACAAGTATATGTACACAGTTTATATATATGAACTTTGTATTGACATAGTTTATTATTATTATTCTATGTGTGTAATTTGTGCAGTAGTAATATGAGGTAATACTGGTTTTGTTCAAGCTTGGTTGTTGTTTTTCATCATGACTTCAAGTGTTTGATTATCGGGGAAATAGTATTGGGAAAAGTTCACAGTTCCTGTCATTTGAACCAATTAATTGTCCCTCTGTGTTTACTAAAATGTCAATTTTTGAGGGGGCACATAATGTTGAGCTACTCTGGCCACAGAAGCTTATCTTTCGTGATGGCGGCAGGAAAAGACTCCTCTGCTCGATTGCTTCACTGTGTTCTGGAGACACCTCACTGGTCGCTATCTGGACCAAGGAGTATGCTGTCAGCCTCTGGATTCAGCAAAAACTCAGACCAGGTGCTGCTTCGATAACTAGGACCACAGTCCCACAATTCATGGAAATAATACACAGATACGTTGACTGGCGATGAATAATGGCACAAATTCCGATCTGCCTCTGTCCCAGACTTTTATTTAGAAAAATATGATCTGGCTCTCAACGCACTGTTTCTTAGTAAGTTTATTTTAAAATGTGGCACTGAGCTGACGCTCCTAATTGACTATATTGGCGGGTCTAACCAATCGGGCCATGTTTACACAGCTTTTCAAAAAAGTACTCCTACTCACGTTTCCCTAACAACAAAGAATTAGTATTTGTAGCCCGACTAATCGTGTTTAGCCTTACATTTACTTCTATCCAATCAAATAGGATTTTATATGGTGGCCCATTTCCCGTAAAATAATGGTTTCAAAACATGCCACTGTGCGATTATTATTTGGTGTTGTCTGACACCCTCACTATTTTCTTTTGGCTATAATTTGTTAATTCCTAGACTATTTGCGTAACACTTAACATATTCTTTGTCAGCAAGTCCTAAGGAACCCAACTATATAAGTTTTTATGGGGCTAAGGGGCTGCGTTCAAAATATGCATTTCCTAGGATAGTCGTGTATTTTTTATTTTATCGATTTAGAACCGCCACCTGTCCTGCCTTTTCGACTGTTCTGTCAGGCTTTCAAACGTAAACCAGTATAATGTCATGTTTCCTTATAAGCATTTTACCGGTTTTTAAACCTAACTCTCGTATGGGTAGTGTTTTTTATCACTGTCGATTTGAAAAAAAGTTAGTGCTTCTGGCCTTTCGCGCGGGGAGGGTATTAATTTTGTATCGCGAGACGCGTGTTAGGGTTGCATGCGTTCCTGCTTTCAGCCCTCCCTCTCTTTCTATCCTAAGTCCATCTGTCCTTTCGTTTATGTTAACGTAGTGTAATTAATGTTAGTATTAATTTAGGTCATTAATCAGCTTGCGTATCTCAAGGTTTTCTTAGAAATGCAGTACACGTTTTATTGTAGAAAGCGTGTAGTGATGCAGTAGGCTTTACTATCAACGTGGAACGTTACAATTTGTAGACAAAGTTGAAAACAAGGGGATTTTTGTACGCCATTGTGACAGCACTGTACTTTTACCATTTCTCTTTTCTTTTATTGAATTTATTTGTTAGGCTTTACATTTACCTTTTAATTTATATATGTGGATTATTTTTATCTGAGAGGGTTCTGATGGATATTGGTCCCTTTAGAGTGTAGAGTGATATTGAAGGCTCTGTGAGATGAAGGATTTAGGAGAATGAGGTAGTAGATTCACAAGCGCTGGGAAGAGCAAGGACAGTCTCTTATTACGACAATATCTGTTTCTCACAGACTACTCCTATCTCTCTTCTGAACAAACAATTGTTTGTCAGTTCCAGTCGTTCAGGCGCACTCACCGATTTGGTGATTCTGTCGCACAACGTACATGAATACAGTCTACACAGATGGGAAATGTTTGGAGTTTTGGGCCAGCCGACAACCAATACAACTAAAGTTTAATACCTTTATTATCATAAATCAGTCACAAATAATTATACATTTACAGTCAAAAATCAAAGGTTACAGAATACAAATATGATAAGGGAAGAGGGGGGGTTTGAGGAGAAATATCCCATCCACCTTTTCCCGTTTGTATTTACTAACAGACAAGACCCGGTCCAAAAGACAAGAAAGGGGGGGGGGGGGGTGATCAGAGATAGGCAATTTAACCAACCGGTAAATTTATTACTCTGGGGCAAGGGGTTACAGTAAAGGGGGGGGGGGTGTTGAGGAAAAGCTAGGGTCTCAAATGTCTCCCTTTAATCAACAAATTTTACGGGAGGGGGAATGAACACAGTTACACAATCCCGCTAGGAGAAGTCCCGTACAATGAATATAATGCACCTTAATACTAGGTCGAACTAATTAAAAGGGTAAAGAAAAGATTAAATCTCCTTTCATTCAAAAAAACACACTAGGGCTGGCCATCCCACAGACACACACGCAGACTTACCAAAATGGTGAATTCTGGCACTCTAGGAATCATTTACCACAGCAGCTAATACCGTGGAATAATGTACTGGTCTTCTTATTTCTTCCGTGTCAGGCCCCAGATTTAACGAGGTAACAAATAGTCTCAAAAAATCGCCAGACGGTGAAGCGTAAAGGCTACTGTTGGTTTAGATAACGTTCCTAATGAATGGCACAGGCATTTGGCTAGGCGTGAGGTATGGTGTGGTTCCTAAAATTGGCACAGCTGGTGGAGATAACTTTCTTTTTCCGTACTGTCACAAGTTAAAAACACTGAGGTAAGTTCTTTTTCGGGGGAGGGTAAAATCCACTGAATATACTTGACAGACAGTGTTCATGTAGATCTATGTTTTTCTTCACAAATAGGGCAGTGAATAAAATATGTTCTGCTTCCAGTTTACTTTAAGGACTAGCCTATATGAACTAGTATTTTAAAAGTGTTTCTTGGGTGGCTTTATTCTCAGTTAAATTCAGAGGAGCGGGGCCCATTACAGGTCGCCACAAGTTTAGCTTTAAAAAGGTTCATATGTTACTGGAGTTATCGAATTGAGTTGGCAGAACTCTGTATATAATTTATAATTGCTGGGATGCAGGTTGAATGATCGTTCTGAATGAAAGATAATCAAAACAAGAAAAGCATTACAAATCATATTATAATCTGACACGCGATAAATTACAGTTAGCCTATTTACTTTATTAGCGTCGTCAATTTAACAAATCAGGAAAACTCCCCGTGAGTTAAAATAATAAAAGCACATCTATCTATACAGAACTAAACTGTATTTACTAGTTATAATTCTCTTTAACGTCTGCAAAATTAATTTACGCGTTAATTGTATTAGGAAATACTTTTAGATGTAACATTTAGTTTGCACTAGAACTTTGAAAATGGGTTTATTTAATAAGGTTAAATTACACCACAATCCAGTGAAATAACTAGACCACTGATCACTCGAAGCTAATGTATAAATTACCGTCTGCGCAGAAAGAATACACTCCAATAGTCAACGAAGGTAGATGAAATCTAGCAGGAATCCGACTAGGCTATATGCTAGTGCAACTAGGATTCTGTCAGAGCGAACGATAAAATGCAGTTTTCGGAGTTCTTTATTTATACATCTCGAATGTAACTTAAATGGGACGTGATGAATTTTCACGCCTTTCTTGAAGTATAGCAAATCCGAGGTACAACGCCGTTGTGTTAACCGCTGTGTTTCCTCCGTTTTCCCCGGTCTACCGATCTTCTTCGTCTCAGGCTGCTCGCATAAGGGTGCGAAAATTTCTCGAGAAGCTAACTACGTTAGCTGAGAGTTCCCTGATTCTTTAGATCGTATACCGCTCCACGTTGAATTCTGAAGATCAGCCTTCTTTGATGGTACCGCTGTTCTGAGAAGCTTTGGCAACTCCCACCAGGCGGGGCGACAGCCAGGTAAGAAAATGAACTGCTGTTAATTGCTCTAGAAACAGGAGTGTCTCTCTGGCCACGTCCTCTTTTGGGCCGGCGTTAAGGAAAAGATTGCTATAAAATCGTTCTCAGAGATGGTCGTGGGCGTGAATTAACTCCCATCAAAGGCCATGCGATCTCAAAAGTTCACAGAGATAGCAGGCTACATATTAATGATCCAGCGTGTAAAATTCTCGTGGAAATGCTGCCTGAAGGATAAAAATACAATAGATCATCAGGGGTTCCAAAGCTATGAGAGGCCAATATTCTGTTATAATCCATCGAGTCAGGGAAATTCATTTGTCCTACTTAGACGTACGTCACAGTCGTCCCCACTTTTGAGACATGGAAACTCGTTTTCATGTTTCATTTATGACAATGAAGCTGCCCTGATCGGTGGCTTTCGGATGATTGTCATCGTCGATTTTTCCTCTTCCTCGGTGGTCCAGTTTCTATCAAGAAGTCAGCTCCGACATTCTGTTTTCCTGGAATATATTCCACTTTGAAGGAATAAACACTCAATAACAAGGCCCAACGCATTATCCTTGCGTTGAATTCCTTATGGCACCCAGGAACGCTAATGGAGAATGGTCTGTTTGCACCGTGAAAGAAGTACCATACAGAAACTCATGATGGCGTCTGATGCCATGAATCAGAGCGAGACATTCTCTTTCAACGACACTGTAGTTGCATTCCGCTTTGTTCAGTTTCCGACTGCCGTAAGCTACTGGGAATAGCATGTTCGGGTCACTGTCCTCGGCTTGCAGCAATGTTGACCCATGCCGTGACCTGATGCGTCAACTCTCAGTACGAAAGGTTTCTTAAGGTCAGGTAACCTTAGGATGGGGTATGCCGACAACTGTCCTTTCAAAGTGCTGTATGCCTGTTCGCACTTTGTCATTACATGACCTTATCAGGACAACCTTTCTTGGTGAGGTCAGTCAGAGGTGCTGTCAGTCCGTTGAAGTTCTGGATGTATTTCTGATAGTAGGCACATAGTGATAAGAATGACTTGATGTCTTTCTTTGTTCGGGGTCTTTTTGCTGCCACTATTTTCTCCACGTTCTTTTTAATAGGCCAACTACAGCCGTGAGAAATAGTGTGCCTCAGGAAGTCCAGCTTTTCAAATGCGATGAGACATTTGCTAGGTCTGGCTGTGAGACCAGTTTCCTGTAGTCTCCAAAGGAGCATAGCGACGGTAGCAATATGTTCCTCGTAGGATTCCGATGCAATTAAGATGTCGTCCATGAAATTATGGATGTGGGGACTTTGCAAAGGTTCTAGAAGCTTCCTCATCATCCTGGTGAACACTCCTGGTGCGTTATGCAATCCGAACGGCATCACATTAAATGTGTAATGTCCTTCACTAGTGCTGAAAGCTAACAAAGGTTTAATTTCCTCCTTGACTGGTATTTGATAATAACCATTACTGAGGTCAATCTTGGAGAAGATCTTTGCTTTGCTGAGCTTGGTGAACAACTCAGAAACAGTTTGGAGAGGTTCGTGCTGGAATTCCGTTACAGCGTTTAGCAACCTGTAATCAATGCACAGCCGAACTTCCTTATTGGGCTTCTGCAACAGCACTACACTCGAACTGTAAGGAGATGTAGACTCGCTGATAATTCCTGCCTGAAGCAGCTTGTCTATTTCTCCGCGAAGTGCATCAGCTTTGGCGTACGGAATGGGGTATACTCTGGGTCGAACAGGGGGTCTCGTTTGTTAATTTCATGTCAAATTCAATGAGATTTGTTCGACCAGGTACATCCGTTAAGACTGCACTGTACTTCTTCAGTAGCGCCCTGTTTCTGTTTGTTGTTCTACTGAGAGATTATCGCCGACTTGAATCTTTAAAGGATTCTGTGGGTTGCAATGGATTCTCCATGCAACCATCATCATCTTCCTCGTCTTCCGTTGCTATGGCGACAGCCAGGAGATGCTCGGAGGATGGCACCGGTCTTTCCAAATATTTCTTTAGCAGATTTATGTGGAAGACCTTCTCCTTTCCTTTGATGGAGATCTTGTAATTGGTACGTGAGATCTTTTTAAGGACGGTAAACGGCCCTTGCCATCCGATGCGAAGTTTATTGCTTCCGGTTGGAAGTAGCAACAAAACTTTCTCCCCTGGTTGTAGTTCTCTCTCTTTTGCAGCTTTGTTGTATCTTTTAGTATGTTTAGCGCGGGCTTTCTTAAGGTTGGTGTTGGCTAGATCCCATCCTAGCTTTAACCTTTCCTTGAGCTCAGATACATATTTGCTTGCAGAGACGACTGTCTCGTCAGCCTTTTGGTCTGTCAGGGACCGAAGTAAGGCTTCTAGTGGCCCCTTTATAGGTCTGCCAAATAAAAGTGTAGCAGGCGGGAATCCCGTAGACGCTTGGGGAACCTCTCGGTAGGCGAATAAGGCAGCCGATATATATAGGTCCCAGTCTTCCGGTTTCTCCTGACCCAGCTTACGTAACATGGTGGTGAGGCTGCCATTAAAACGTTCCACGAGCCCATTTCCGGCCGGATGGTAGGGACTTGTGTGGATATGTTTGGCCCTCAAGATCTTAAAGATCTCCTCCATTAACAGGCTACGGAATTGGGATCCATTGTCCGTCAAAACTTGTTGAGGGAATCCCAACCGTGTAAAGATTTGCACGAGGGCTTCTGCGACATGCTTGGAATCTATGCATGTTAGCGGTACAGCTTCGGCCCACATTGTGCAAGTGTCGACTAAAGTCAGGATGAACCTGTGCTTTCTTTTGGTCCTTTCCAGGGGTCCAATGATGTCGACAGCAACCCGTTCAAATGGAGTACCCACTATTGGCATTTGCCCCATGGGTACTGGGGGTGTCAAGTGCTTGGGTGCTACCCGTTGGCACTGGGCGCAGGATTTCACGTACCTGATAATGTCAGAGTTCATTCCTGGCCACCAATAGTGGTTTTTTATTCGCTGAATAGTGGCGTTTTGTCCCATATGTCCGCTAAAGGGAAGAGAGTGCCCCATTTCTAAGATCTGGCTTCTGTACTGCGTCGGTACTAGGAGCTGGTTATTCCCCGTGTCCGGGTTGCCCGTTCTACGATACAATACGCCATCTTTAGAAAAGATGTCTCCGTTGTGTCTGGGGTCCTTAGCCATGGGCAGTTTTCTAAAGCAGGGCTCCAGAGTAGGGTCCTTTTGTTGCGCCTCCTTCAGTTCATTCGGCAACAAATTTGGCGCAGGCTCCTTCTCCTTCTTGGCTTGCCCTCTTGTGGTTACCGCTGCCACAATCGGCTCCTTTGGTCTCCCAATAAACACATATCTACATCCCAGGATAACTGGGTAGATCGGATCATCCATTATGGCCGCTTTAATAACACCTCTGACAAAGTCAGAGTGTATTTCTACCAGTGCGATAGGCAGCGTCCTGGGCGCATCACTCTTGAAAACTCCACTAAGTTTGACGGTTTCCTCTGTCTCCTGACCTGGTTTGACTAGGTGTCTAGCAACAATACAACTAAAACTTAATCCAGTGTCAAAGAGACAAGTGGTTGAGGTACCATTCAAAATTACAGTTCCTCGAGTTGAGGGTCGGTCCCCCTCAGGTTGAGAATCACTGACATTGACTCTACCTTTCGAGGCTGTATGCAAACATCCAACGCGGTTTGGACCGGTTTGTTTGCCCTGATCAGACGTTCCTGGTGTAGGGGTCTTTCCTTTTCCTTGACCTTGGTGGCCGCGCTGCCACGTAGGCTAGTGGGTTGATCAGAATTGTTGTTGGGGGGGGGGGGGGAGGTTATGGGGTTTTGTAGAATTTCGATTTTTCCTGGGGAGGTCTCTGGGTATTATTTTCTCGTTGGTTATAATTCTGAGAGGAATTAGAAGAATAGGATGACTGCTCTAGATTTTGTTTTCGAGATGGCTCATCTGTGGGTTTACGTTTAGTGCTGGGAAGTTCGGCCATTGCATTGGTATAGCGTTCGGCCTTATTGAGGATGTCCTCAAGTCTGACTGCGCCCTGTTCCGCCAAAAATCTACGGGTTTCGTTTGACAAAGTTGACTTTATCTGCTCCACAAGAACAAGTTCAAGGAGTCCCTCATATGTAAGAGGTAGGTCCGATAATTCGATGCATTTTGTCAAATAGCCCGTGAGACGTGAAGAGAACTGTGAAAATGTTTCCGTGCTCTCTTTTCGGCTGTTCCTGAACATTTGCAGGAATTTTCGGGCGGTCATCTCAAACCGTTCTAGCAAGGCCTTTTTCAGCATGTCGTAATCATGTTGGTTCGATCCCAGCTTTGTGTATACGTCATAAGCATTAGCTTTTAGTGACGTTGAGAGCTTAAGTGCCCAGCGGAAACTCTCTAACCCATACAGATTCGCGAGCCTTTCGAATTTTTCTAGGTAGCTGTCAATTTTTTCATTAGGGCTAGGAAAAGATTCTAAAGCAAAAGACATCGCCGTTAATTGGGCAGTCTGAGTGCTGGAGAGATCCATTGACTGGGGCGAAGACGGCTCTCCGTTATTCGAAGTAGAGGCGCCCCGACTCTCTAAAGCCTTAAGCGCCAGTTCATGCTGTCTTTCCCTGTCTCTCTCCTCACGTTGTCTCTCCTTCTCTCTTTCCCTGCGAGCTTCCATCTCTGCCTCAATTTTCTTCTGCTCCAATTGACGATCGTCCGCTTTTTTCTTCCTAGCTTCTGCCCTCTCTTCTCTCTCTTTTTCTTCCTTCCTCTCAGCTTCTGCCCTTTGTTTCTCTTCCTTCCTCTCTGCTTCTGCTCTTTGTTGCTCCGCGTCATATATTTGCAGTTCCTGGGTGATAAACAGATTCGCGGCTTCTGTGTCTAATCCTGAGTCTTTCGCTTCCTGTCTCAGAATGGATCTTATCCTAATTCTCTCTGCCATGATTGAAGACCTGGATGCTTCTACTATTAGAGAGTATTAAGAAAGAACACGAAGGAAAAAAAAAACAAAGCCGCTACGTGAAAAAACCGAAAGTAAAAAACAATTATTGTCACTTAAGACTTTTAACGCAAGCAACTATGCCAATTAATTGGTAAGTTACACTAGAAAAAAATCTACTATTACTATCAGTAGAGAAAGATTTAAATTAAACGAATTTAAACGGGAAAAAAATTAAAAAAAATTTTCCCCGAAATTTTAATTCTCTAACAACAAACTCCGTCCCCCGTGAAGTCAATTTTATGAGAAGAGACGTGTTAACTGGCCTTAAGACTTAAAAAAAGTCAGAACAAGGCGTCTTTAGCTAAGCTCAACTCTAATAACTTCAAAAACCCTTTAGTGACTGTAAAACAATCAGGCAGTCCCAGCAATTATATAACCAAAAATTTCAATTCCCTCTGCCAGGGAATACAAAGGTGACAAATCTGTTATTATCACTAACTGCCTGCTCCTGTGGAAAAAACAAACCTGTCATAATTATTGTGTGGTCGGCCCAAATACTGAACGGCTTGGTCTAGGGGAAGTAATTACTTTTAAAGATTATACCCTACTTCACAAAGACAATCAACCGCACTCTATTTTAACTAGGTTCAGAATCTCGAACGAGCTAACCATATATTGTCGTAATTTTTATCTGAGAGGGTTCTGATGGATATTGGTCCCTTTAGAGTGTAGAGTGATATTGAAGGCTCTGTGAGAATAAGGATTTAGGAGAATGAGGTAGTAGATTCACAAGCGCTGGGAAGAGCAAGGACAGTCTCTTATTACGACAATATCTGTTTCTCACAGACTACTCCTATCTCTCTTCTGAACAAACAATTGTTTGTCAGTTCCAGTCGCTCAGGCGCACTCACCGATTTGGTGATTCTGTCGCACAACGTACATGAATACAGTCTACACAGATGGGAAATGTTTGGAGTTTTGGGCCAGCCGACAACCAATACAAATAAAGTTTAATACCTTTATTATCATAAATCAGTCACAAATAATTATACATTTACAGTCAAAAATCAAAGGTTACAGAATACAAATATGATAAGGGAAGAGGGGGGTTTGAGGAGAAATATCCCATCCACCTTTTCCCGTTTGTATTTACTAACAGACAAGACCCGGTCCAAAAGACAAGAAGGGGGGGGGGGGGGGATCAGAGATAGGCAATTTAACCAACCGGTAAATTTATTACTCTGGGGCAAGGGGTTACAGTAAAGGGGGGGGGGGGTGTTGAGGAAAAGCTAGGGTCTCAAATGTCTCCCTTTAATCAACAAATTTTACGGGAGGGGGGAATGAACACAGTTACACAATCCCGCTAGGAGAAGTCCCGTACAATGAATATAATGCACCTTAACTCTTTGACTCCAAGTCAAATTAAAAATCTTTGAGGTTGCAAAATTCAACAACAACCTCCGTGCCCCCAGAACGTCAGACAATTGCGTGGTTTTTAAATATGTCATATAAAAGGTCTAAAAATCGTTCCGCCTTAATGCATTTTCCTATATTAAAACTCGTAGAAATTGACTTCCGCTACTATTTAAACAACTAATTTGGTTCTTTAGTTAATCAGCAAATGTGCGTGTTTTGATGTTATTATTACAATTTTTTGTGAAGATTCGCGTGTTTACGGTTTTTCGTTGTTTTTTTGCTAGAGAAATATGACACGCTTTATATTTACATTTTCTAAGTCTCCTAAGCAAATAATTGTGTCAAACTACTTTGAAACATTGCTGACATTGATGATGATTGTTTGGTAGTCACAGTTTGTTGTCAAAATACGTAATATATGCAGAAAAGCTAGACACACTAGATTTAGTTGATGAGTGGGCGTAGACATATTCTGACCGATCAAAAAGCAACAAAAACTAGACCTTAACCCGTAACATCTAATCACTAGTTCTTGGTAAAGATGAAGGACTATTTGGGTTATTAAAACATTAAACAAGAGTAAAAAAGTATTTATATGACGTTTAGACTTATTTATTTGTTTGAAAATTACGTATAATGCACGATTGCATAATTTATTTTTTTCTTACAAAGAACCACGGACAAACTGGTGCAATAACACTAAATCTACTAATTTTTGGCCAATAAGCAATGTTTTTTTTTACTTTGTATATGTTTTAACTTGACGTTTGAAGACTAAAAAGAAAGTTTTATTGTCTACGACAGTAATTTGTCTTTGGTAAGATCGTATTCTACAGTAAACTTTTTAGCGTTTTTCAATTTTACATGCAAAATGATTAAATTATACCGAACATACTTGTGTTAATACTACCATAGACATTATATATTTGAATTCTCTATCCATTTCCCTACAGTTTGGTATATAATAAGTACATGTTCAAAGGAAAATTCACAAACAAATTTAGACTGAAAGATGAACACTTCACTCTATAAAATTCTGCCCACAAAAAAAGTCTGGCACAGCGTGCAAAATAACTCTGGAATGAATGAGTTAATACTAGGTCGAACTAATTAAAAGGGTAAAGAAAAGATTAAATCTCCTTTCATTCAAAAAAACACACTAGGGCTGGCCATCCCACAGACACACACGCAGACTTACCAAAATGGTGAATTCTGGCACTCTAGGAATCATTTACCACAGCAGCTAATACCGTGGAATAATGTACTGGTCTTCTTATTTCTTCCGTGTCAGGCCCCAGATTTAACGAGGTAACAAATAGTCTCAAAAAATCGCCAGACGGTGAAGCGTAAAGGCTACTGTTGGTTTAGATAACGTTCCTAATGAATGGCACAGGCATTTGGCTAGGCGTGAGGTATGGTATGGTTCCTAAAATTGGCACAGCTGGTGGAGATAACTTTCTTTTTCCGTACTGTCAAAGTTTAAAAACACTGAGGTAAGTTCTTCTTCGGGGGTGGGTAAAATCCACTGAATATACTTGACAGACAGTGTTCATGTAGATCTATGTTTTTCTTCACAAATAGGGCAGTGAGTAAAATATGTTCTGCTTCCAGTTTACTTTAAGGACTAGCCTATATGAACTAGTATTTTAAAAAGTGTTTCTTGGGGTGGCTTTATTCTCAGTTAAATTCAGAGGAGCGGGGCCCATTACAGGTCACAAGTTTAGTTTTTAAAAAGGTTCATATGTTACTGGGTGTTATCGAATTGAGTTGGCAGAACTCTGTATATAATTTTATAATTGCTGGGATGCAGGTTGAATAATCGTTCTGAATGAAAGATAATCAAAACAAGAAAAGCATTACAAATCATTTTATAATCTGACACGCGATAAATTACAGTTAGGATTTACTTTATTAGCGTCGTCAATTTAACAAATCAGGAAAACTCCCCGTGAGTTAAAAATAATCAAAGCACATCTATCTATACAGAACTAACTGTATTTACTAGTTATATATTCTCTTTAACGTCTGCAAAATTAATTTACGCGTTAATTGTATTAGGAAATACTTTTAGATGTAACATTTAGTTTGCACTAGAACTTTGAAAATGGGTTTATTTAATAAGGTTAAATTTACACACAATCCAGTGAAATAACTAGACCACGATCACTCGAAGCTAATGTATAAATTACCGTCTGCGCAGAAAGAATACACTCCAATAGTCAACGAAGGTAGATGAAGTCTAGCAGGAATCCGACTAGGCTATATGCTAGTGCAACTAGGATTCTGTCAGAGCGAACGACAATATGCAGTTTTCGGAGTTCTTTATTTTTTACATCTCGAATGTATCTTAAATGGGACGTGATGAATTTTCACGCCTTTCTTGAAGTATAGCAAATCCGATGTACAACGCCGTTGTGTTAACCGCTGTGTTTCCTCCGTTTTCCCCGGTCTACCGATCTTCTTCGTCTCAGGCTGCTCGCATAAGGGTGCGAAAATTTCTCGAGAAGCTAACTACGTTAGCTGAGAGTTCCCTGATTCTTTAGATCGTATACCGCTCCACGTTGAATTCTGAAGATCAGCCTTCTTTGATGGTACCGCTGTTCTGAGAAGCTTTGGCAACTCCCACCAGGCGGGGCGACAGCCAGGTAAGAAAATGAACTGCTGTTAATTGCTCTAGAAACAGGAGTGTCTCTGGCCACGTCCTCTTTTGGGCCGGCGTTAAGGAAAAGATTGCTATAAATCGTTCTCAGAGATGGTCGTGGGCGTGAATTAACCTCCCATCAAAGGCCATGCGATCTCAAAAGTTCACAGAAGATAGCAGGCTACATATTAATGATCCAGCGTGTAAAATTCTCGTGGAAATGCTGCATGCAGGTTAAAGTTACAATAGATGATCAGGGGTTCTAAAGTTATGAGAGGCCAATATTCTGTTATAATCCATCGAGTCAGGGAAATTCATTTGTCATACTTAGACGTACGTCACAGTACCAACAAAAATATTTCTGGAAACTTCGTGTCTACCAAGGCCTACCTAGGGTCTTAACTTACAATGTGTACTCTGTAGTGGAAGTTGATCAATGAAACATTAGACAGGACACATCAATCATTCAACCCATACTCCATAGCTCCCCAGGGAGCATACACTTTCAACAAACACATGCCAAGTTCTCGGTTACGTGCCATCAGCTCCAGGTCTTTCCATGTTTTACCTCCTTATTTGTATTTCTGTCACTAGGCCTCTTGGCCATATGCTCTTTGGTCTGCCTCTTCTTCTATTGTCCTGAGGATTACAGAATAGCAACTCTCTGGTAATCCTATCAACAGTTTTCATAATTGTATGTTCAAATCCATTCTCAGATTCTTCTCATTTCTTGAGCTACTGGTGCCTGGTTAGCTCTGGTCATCAGTTCCACGTTGGTGGCCTTGTCGTACCATTAATTAAGACATATGATGTCATTAATTATCATGTGACATCTCTAAGTGTGACGCTGCTCAGCTGCTTCATCAAAAAGATAAATAGATAACAATTACGTAAACCAACACAGGCATTTAGCATACATTTTTTTTCAACTTAGTTCTAGATTAATAACTCGAGTCTTGAGAGTCTTGTAGGAAGAAAAAAAAGCTTAAATACAATGAGAAAATGTTAGAGCAAATCAGTAAAATAATATTAACTACAAAAAGTTCCACAGACTGATTCTGTCTCATTTCAGCCTATCTGATAAAAAAGCGACTTTAAAGAGTTTACAGTGTCATGGAACAGACTTCAGAAAATATGAAGGGGATGTAATATTCGATTTAATTAATTAAGTAAAATTACGATTGATGTCCCTTTTCTCAGTGAACTGTAGTCGAGATATGATAAAATGAAATGTCTGCTGGGCATGCAAGGGAAGAAACCGTTCATCGAGTGTTTTTAGCGAATATTCAAATTCAATTGATTGAATGAAAATAAGTCACGTGACGTGAAATAAGCAAAAGCTTTCAGTTTTAGATATGCTGCTGGTTGACAGAAGTACGTTTCTGTATTTGTGGAAAACTTCAGTGTAGGACCAGAAGTGAGCTCAAGTTACTTAATGATGTAGCCATGATTAAACTCAGATTTTTATTTAAGAGCGCAATGTGTCATTCAGTTAATAAATATTAGACAAACATAAAGGTATGTTTTCAGGCACTCGTAAGAAATAAATAAGTAGAAAACTAGACAACAGAAAAACAACAGACGTGAGTGGCTTACCCAGGACTCGAACCCAGGACCTTCGGTGCGACAACCCCGCGTAGCTATGCAAGCGAATCACACCATCCTCCCTGCCATCTAGGCATCACCAAAAAATAATGCTTCGATGATGGGTCATTAGTGCGAATCGTAAGCCATAACACTGGAAATTTACAATGGGCAGTCCAGCCTATTAATGACGCAATCACTACTGTTGGTCCCCTGTTATACAGTATAGGTCAGCCCACACAAGACAAAGACCTTAATGCTGTGTCTAGTAAATGAAAGTAGACTAAGAACAGTAAGTACAGGACAGAGGGTAGGTTTTTGGTATTGTATAAACATTTATAACACATAAGGAATGGAAACCCGAGGCCTGTAAACAGTAAATAAATATTAGACAAACGTAAAGGTATGTTTTCAGGCACTCGTAAGAAATAAAGAAGTAGAACACTAGACAACAGGCGGGGTTGTCGCACGGAAGGTCCTGGGTAAGCGACTCACGTCTGTTATCTCGTGTTCTACTTCTTTATTTCTTACGAGTGCCTGAAGGACAAAGTTACAAATGTCGAGGTGCTGTCACCAGGTAGCCTTCAAAGCATACATATGCTGCTTAGACAGTGCAGACTGCGTTGGCTTGTCGCATGGAAGATGGTCGCATCCGCAAAGATATTATCTACGGGCAACTGGCTGATGGCAAAAGAACAGTCTGGCGACCGCAAGTGAGGTTCAAAGATGTGTGCAAGGGAAACATGAAGACACTTAACATAAATCCATCAGCCTGGGAGGAAGAGACTACCGATTGTACCAAGTGGCTACGCTAACAAAGGCGCCACCTAAAATTGGGCGAAAAGAGCTCTGAAAACAAGCAGAAGAAAATGAACTCGATGGAAAGATACCATGCAAAAACAATAACAGCTGAGGACTATCACATTAGGGGTGCAGTCATATAGTCAGTTATCACTGAATGGGGCTACAATAACGTCTTGTCGGCAGGCGGCTGTGGTTCTCGCAAGAATAAAATCGACGGGCCCCCGGGATCCGCTCTGCACAGAGCGCTGTCTCCCTCCCCGCGCGAGCGACGAAATGGTCGAAGAAGACGCACGTTTGTTCGGACAGTTATCTGGTTGATCCTGCCAGTAGTCATATGCTTGTCTCAAAGATTAAGCCATGTATGTCTAAGTTCTCACGAGTACACTTGAGGACAAGTCCGGACACAATGGGCTAATCACCTGTTTGCCAGACATTTTGTTTTACCCAAGAGCTTGTGCTCTTTGGGTCACCTCTACACTTCGTTTTACGGGCTAGAAGAGGTTCCGATTATGGGATGAGAGATGGGTCTACATTATCATCAATGGTACCTCTACCTTGTAAAGCTATGGCAGCTCGTGTACCCTGACAACCCCAGAGCTATGCCAGTTGGAGTTTTACTTCTGGTAGGTTCAACCTAGCCGGACTGGTCTGCGTGGATAGGGGTCAGACAAAAGCTGGTACCCTGGTCCTCCAGGTTTGGTGGTTTTAACACAGGGCCGACACCCCTGAGAAATGGAAAAAATCACACATGTTACGGACACAACAAAAAATGAAAAAAACAACTGTGGTGCAGGACGGACACCCGGCGGAATCTCTGGCTCGTATGACTGCCAGTGGTGAAAGCCGAAAGGAAGCCATTAGCATGAAACCGAATGCACCGACCGCTAAACACGAAACTAGATTTGGATTTTGGAACGTCAGAACTATGAATGAGGCAGGAAAGCTGAGGTAGATCACAGCAGAGATGAGGAACTACAAATTACATTTTTTGAGAATAAATGAGAGCAGATCGACCGTGATGGGGAGAATAAAAACAGGTACAGGGGAAACAGTACTTTACTCTGGAAGAGTGGATGGACAGCACAACGAAGGTGTAGCCATTATCATGAAGAAAGGAATTTTTTTTTTTTTTTTTTTGCGTACGCCCGCTAATACTCGAGGCGAAATCTCAGGTTATTATTTTATGTCTAACCTGACATTGATTTTACGTGAGTATCCCTTTATTTCTTGTACAGAGACAGGTGTCCCTCGCCATTCAGGCAAATACTCGCCGATTTCGGAGGTACCCATTGCAGCTGGGTCGGCTCAGGAGTCGCCAGTCCCTAGTCGACGACACTCCTTCAAATGTTCTCGCCAGGTCTCGAGTTAATCCAGTCCAAATCCCGGTCGACGAAAAATCCTCAAATGCCGTCGCCCGGGTTTGATCCTGTATCACCCGGTCGCCAGAGCGGTGTTGTAATCACTACGCTAGCGCGGCTCCCGAAGAAAGGAATGAGAGGTCTTTACTAGAATGGAAAACCATCAGCAACAGACTGATAAGAACAAGACTGAGAGGGAGGTTCACCAACACCACAATTATACTATGCTACGCACCAACAAACGACAGCGATGAAGAAGTCAAGGACGAGTTCTGTTAACAGCTGCAAAAGGAAATAGAAACTGCACCAAAGTACAATCTTATTATAGTAATGGGAGATCTCAATGTGAAAGTTGGAACAAACAATATTTATAACGAAAGAGTAATGGGGAAATGCGGCAGTGGAACAATAAATGAGAATGGGTATACATTAATAAGCTTCTGCAGTATTAACAACCTGGTTGTAGGAGGAACATTTTTTTCCCCACAAAGGACTGCACAGGTTTACGTGGGAATCACTTACGGACAGGACAGAAACCATATAGATCACATAATGATCAATGGCAGATGGAGAAATGCATTACAAGACGTGAAAGTAAGAAGAGGCGCAGACATGGGAAGTGATCACCTAGCAGTAGCAAGACTGAAGGTGAAACTCAGGGCTGCTGGACCAGTTGCAGTAAAACAGAACAGATATAACATCACGAAACTTAAGAACCCCCTCACCAGAAAAGCTTTCATGGTTGATGTAAAGAGAGGCTATCATATTGTCAAAAGCCAGAAAAGAACAGGAACCGATGATGTCGATCAGAAATTCATTACCATTTCATCAATATTCAAAGAAAGCAGCGAGTCATTCTTGGGATTCCAGGAAAGAAAGCGACAAGATTGGATAACACCAGAAACGTTACACACCACAGCGAAGAGAAAGGAAATGAAAAGAAAGAAAACAGAAGCTAAGTCTCCTAGGTTTAAGGAAATATATAGCAAACAGTACAGTCAACTGGACAAAGAAGTAAAACGTCAAACCTGTACCAACAAAAGGACATTTCTAGATGACCTTGCAAGATAGGCAGAAGAGGCAGCACTGAGAAATGAACAATGCACAGTTTATAAAATAACTTAAACTATCAGCAGAAAACGAGGTGCAAACAATATAACGTTAGTAAGAGACAAGCAAGGAAATCTCATCACCACAGCACAGGGGCAGGAACGAAGATGAGCAGAGCATTTCAGAGAAACTCTGAACAAGGAAAAACCAGAGACACAGTTGAATGTTCCTGAGGCTGAAAATGATCTAGATGTTAATACAGACATTCCACGAAAGGAGGAAATCATCACGGCAACCAAATGATTAACGAATGGGAAAGTTCCTGGCCATGATAACTTAAATGCTGAGTTATTCAAGGCAGACCCTTAATCAGCTGCAGAACTGTTAGAACTATTTGCACAAGTCTGGGAAACTGAGACAACACCAAGAGAGTGGAGTAAAGGAATGATTGTCAAATTGCCCAAGAAGGGCGACCTTGCAGACTGCAACAACTGGAGAGGAATTACTCTCCTCTCAGTTGCCAGTAAAATACTAGGCAAGATAATTATCCAGAGAATTTCAAAACGAGTTGACCATAAACTGAGGAAAGAACAAGTGGGTTTTAGAAAGAACAGAAGATGTGCAGATCATATATTCACCGTCAGGAACATTATATAACAGTGCTCAGAATGGCAGAGACAGTTGTACATTAATTTCGTTTATTTTGAAACGGCTTTTGACAGTATACATAGGGACAGTCTATGGAAAATACTGAGGGCTTATGGAATTACAAGCTGCATAGTGTCCATCATAAAGTGCCTCTATGCCAACTTTACATGCAGTGTTGGATTGAGTAATCTAACTTTCGAAATAAAAACAGGAGTACGACAGGGATGCCCCTTATCAACAACATTATTTTTGACAGCCATAGATTAGGTAATGCGCCACACAACAGAGGGAAGTCCAAGAGGAATTAGATGGACAACGTCTTCTACACTGGAAGACCTGGAATATGCAGATGACATTGCACTACTCGCACATTCACATCATCACATCGAAGAAAAACCGATAGACTGAATAAGTATAGCCAGCAGGTTGGTCTGAACATCAATCTGAAGAAGACAGAGGTCATGACACTCAATGTGGTTAATCCTGAGCCAATAACAACAAGGAACCATAAGCTAGAACAGACAGACACATTTACTTACCTAGGATGCATAGTAATACCAGATGGCAGAACAAGCAAGGACATTAACAACAGAATGAATAAAGCGAGAGCAGCCTTTGCTAGTCTCAACAACATTTGGAAGTCTTCCCAGTACAGCACAAACACCAAATTAAGACTGTATGAGAGCTGTGTACTTTCTGTGCTTCTCTATGGTGCGGAATGCGGGAGAGTAACAGAGAAGGAAATGGCGAAACGGTTCTCCTTCTACACAACCTTCCTAAGAAATATTCTCCGAATCTTTTGGCCTAATACCATCAGCAACCAAGAACTACTTATTCAAAGTAACAAGGAGGACATGCACACCATCATAGCTGGCAGATGCTGGAGAGGGTTGGCCACGTCCTCAGAAGGGACCCTGATGCCATTACAAGAACAGCTTTGCTATGGATCCCCGAAGGAAAGCGAAAGAGATGTCGGCCAATAAAACGTAATGGCGGAGAACTGTGGAAGCCGAGATGCAAAGAATGAACCAGAGTTGGAGCAATGTACTAAGGTTTGCCGCCGACCGAACAAAGTGGAATCAATTTTTGCTGCCCTACAAGACGCCACCAGGCGTGATGGCCACCGATTGCTTTGACGATCGGCAACTATGGATCAAAGAAGATATATATATATATATATATATATATATATATATATATATATATATATATATATATATATATATCCACTAAACGGATTATAGTTAATGGCTGTGCAAGACAAGACGATAACCCCCAAGAAAAATAGAAACTAAATAAGTCAAAAAGACATAAAGAGAATAAATTTAATAAAAATCTATAATTGTGTAGAAAGTTACATCATGATTTTGAGGAAATTAAAAAAAAAATTGGTATAAGACATACAATTGAAGATGTTTAAGCTCTTCTTTGTAAATAGAGTTTATGGATGATGGTTGTGTAACATAATGTATTTAATTATATATGATTATATGACTAGAGCAGGAAGTGGGAGAATTTGATATGAGGCAAAGATACATGTAAGAAATGGGACGCTTCTAGGCAGTCTAGTTGAACTATCGCTGAACGAATTGGCTTGTGCGAAAATGAACTATGTAAACATGGATGGACAGTTCCTGTGCGATCACCACTGCTTACAAATAAAGGTATATAACATGTGTTCTATAAAAATTGATTAAAATATGGAAGTGGAAAAAGGTCAAAGCCCTGATGATTGCTTAATTAAAAATTACACAAGAAACCGCTTCTGTAACTACCAGAAGAAATGATGTGCCTTGTGTGTTTATTTTAAGTCAAGCTGCGATTAACCCCAGTACAAAGTTTATACCAAGTTAATCACTGAAAAATGCAGACATGAGAACTCTCTTGCAGGTGATGTCAAACAGAATTCAATACATACCTGACAACCCACATCAACTTCATACTAAGAAGCAAGGTACTCGAACCCAAAATATTGTCCTCCACACCAACCAAATTACAGACCCAACTTGTCCTCTGCGGTACATTGAGAGATGGAAACTTTGATTGATGAATGCAACATACACGCTACTATCGGAGTCCACTGTCGTCAGCGATGAAAGCAGTTACTGATCAAATCTAACAATGTATTAGGATTAACGCATGCTGACTATGAAGACCAGAAACTGTTTATAATTTTTCGGATACATTTAAGTAACTTGTTATCTTTTTTTGTATCATATTTTGAAATATATTAATTTTACGGATATAACTTTTGTGCCCGCGTCAGTTACTTGTGAGCAGGTACGAGTAGTTATATTGACGAGAGCTAATCCTTTATATGTTTCTATTCAAGTGGCTACAGGCCTTCCACCTAAGATGGAGATTCTTGACTGAAGTTTATTTTTCTTCCCAGGTTCGTTCTTACCCTTTTAGGTTTAGTGATAAGCAATATATCGTATAATGATGTTCTTAAATTGATTCACTGTAACGATCCAAATAAAGCACAGCAATGTAAAAAATTCAATGACAGTTTATTTGCACGTCATTCGAACAGCACTGTTATTTACACAATGATGAAGTTCGTGTTACTTACGCTCAAACAAAATAGTGCGTATATCCACAAGGAAAAATATATCCACAAGAAAAAAAAAAAAAACTTGTCTTGATATTCTCAAAGACGAAGTTCACCTAAACACTATAAAATGCCTAGCAAAAATTTCTACCTAACCTGTAAAATCGTCTCTAATCTGCTCCATCCCGCACATCTCTCCTTTTTATACCTTTCCTTCATTCTCCCGCCTTTTTCCACACGTCCTACTCTTTTTTCCACACGTTACATTTATCAACATTTGCACACGTTTTCGCTGTTTTTCGACTTTTTTCACACGCCTCTCTCTCTCTCTCTCTCTCTCTCTCTCTCTCTCTCTCTCTCTCTCTCTCTCTCTCTCTCTCTCTCTCTCTCTCTCTCTCTCTCTCTCTCGCTCTCTAAACAATAAAAAAAAAAACAAGAATTCACAACATTCATTTCACACTTTCCACGGATAACACGCATTCATTATTATTTTCTGAGACAGCTCTACCATGCCTCTCACCGTCGTGACTCCTAACTGAACCTAAAAGTATACTGCGTTTTGTGCAAAAACGCCTTATCTGCTTTTACGTCTGTCATTCTTATTCTATGTAGTATTTTAGCATGTATAAATGCTAGTGTAGAACAGCCGATCACACAAGTCCCAGGACAAAAAAATGTATCCCATGGGGAGACATTTTTGTCCTATAAACTAAAAGATATCAAGTCCCTAATATTCATACTGGAGCTGTATCATATGGGGGCATATACTTATGAGAAAGCTGGCAATGGACAATGGTTGAGAAAAATAATGGACAATGGTTTGAAAAAAAAAATTATGTTACTGGTACAAGTCATTGAATGGGGGCATATACTTATGTGAGCGAAATGAAAATTTTTTTTTACAAGGTCTCAGTATACATGTGAGCAAAAAAAAAAAAAAAAAGAAAACAATTGTGTGCGTAAAACGAGGTGTCCCAGTAGATATAAATGCGTAAAACGGGGACGCATACTAGTTGTTTATACACTTTGCCATAAAACAGTATGGTATATTGATAGCAATGTGCAATGCACAATATGTAAATGATATTAATGTATTAATACATTACTTATGTAAATCTTTACTTAAAAAACGCTAGTAGTAATTATAAAAACATGGAGTTATGATATTCAATATACATAAACAAATATAAGACTTAAGAACTTTTCTCAAGTGAACACACATATATATGTGCCAAATAAAACTGGAACTTTTAATCAATCTTCAGAACAATAATTATATCCTAACCTAATGCTCGCAATCAAAGGGTTAAAGAACGGCAAATGTTCGGGCCATGATAACTTAAATGCAGAGCTATTTAAGACAGACCCTGAGCTAGCAGCAGAACTATTAGAACCACTATTTGCACAAGTCTTGAAAACGGGGACAACACCATCAGAGTGGAACAAAGGAATAATTGTCAAATTGCCCAAGAAGGGAGATCTTGCAGACTGCAATAATTGGAGAGGAATCACTCTTCTCTCAGTTCAGAGCAAAATACTCATCATCATCATGTGACATATTCTTTCCAGAACGTTGTCTCCATTACAGCTACTCTGAACGCATCACGATTCTGGTCAAGTCGACCTGCATCAGCCAAAGACAAGTTCAGACTCTCTGTCATGTCCTGGGTCCACCGTCGTCTAGGTCGACCCCTTCCCCTTTTTCCAGGGACCATGCCTTCCATCACTGTTTTTTCCAGACTATTATGTCTTTTTATATGACCGAAAAATTTCAGCTTCCTTATTGCGATGGTATTTAGGAGCCAATGTTCCTGTACGTTTAGTGAGTGCAGTACTTCTCTATTGGTCTTTTTTTCTGTCCAAGGTATTCTCAACATCCTTCTGTAGCATTTCATTTCGAATGATGTAATCTTTTTTGCAACTGTTTTATTGAGTGTCCAAGTCTCGCAGCCGTATGTTGCTACTGGGAATATACATGCTCTGATCAGTTGTAACTTTGTTTCTTTGCTTGTGCCTTGCCATAGGTTTTTCATCTGTATTAGTTTATGTGAAGCAATTGCAAGTCTTCTTTTAATTTCTACTGCACAGTCGCCAGAGCTGTTGATGATTGATCCTAAGTATTCCAATTCATTAACACTTTCCAGTTCTTCGTTATCAATTTCAATTTCTGGTTTGGTCTTTACTTTGTCTGTTGTCAATACTTTGGTCTTCTTGGTGTTTAGGTATAGATTCTGGGCCTCGCTGTGTTTTTTGGTGGACAGAATTAATTCTTCAAGTCCTTCTGGGTCTGTCGATAGGAGGACTGTGTCGTCAGCATATCTGATTTCCGGGATCTGGTACCCGCCGATGTTAAATGAGTCAAACTCTGTGTGTTCTTGGTCATCTCTTACGTTTCTCATGATATTCTCGGCATAAATGTTAAACAGTTAAGGGGAAAGGGTACAGCCTTGTCTTACTCCTTTCTGTACTTCAAACCATTCTGATGTTTCCCCCTCTATTCTTACGGCTGCCTGTTGTTCTTGGTACAGCAGTGCGATGAGTTGTATAAGGTGGTTTGGAAATCCCATATTTTTCATAATAGCCCATAACTGCTGATGTTGTACACAATCGAAAGCTTTGGTGTAATCAATGAAACAAGTATGTAGGTCAATGTTGAATTCTCTACACTTTTCTATGATGGTCCTCATGTTGAATATATGATCTCTAGTGCCTCTACCTGGTCGAAAACCCGCCTGTACTTCGTTTATTTCTGTTTCTAGCTTTTGTTGCATCCTTTTCATTATGATTTGTAATAGTATTTTGCTGGCATGGCTTATATGCCATAACATACTAGGCAGGATAATTATACAGAGAATTTCAAAGGCAGTAGACCACAAACTGAGGAAAGAACAAGCAGGATTTAGAAAGAACAGAAGATGTGTAGATCATATATTCACTCTCAGGAACATTATAGAGCAGTGCTCAGAATGGCAAAGACAGCTTTACATTAATTTCGTTGATTTTGAAAAGGCTTTTGACAGCATACATAGGGACAGTTTATGGAGAATACTGAGGGCTTATGGAATTCCAAGCTGCATAGTGTCAATCATAAAAAGCCTCTATGCCAACTTTACGTGTAGTGTTGGGCAGAGCAACCTAACCTTTGAGGTGAAGACAGGAGTACGACAGGGATGCCCCTTATCAACCACTCTATTTTTAACAGTCGTAGACTGGGTGATGCGCCAGACAACAGAGGGCAGTCCAAGAGGAATAAGATGGACAACATTTTCTACATTGGAAGATCTGGAATATGCAGATGACATTGCACTACTAGCACGTTCACATCAACACATCCAGGAAAAAACGGATAGACTTAATAAGTTTAGCCAGCAGGTGGGCTTGAACATCAATTTAAAGAAGTCTGAGGTCATGACGCTCAATGTGAGCAACCCTGTGCCCATATCAGTAAGGAATCGGCAACTGGTACAGACAGATACCTTCACATCCCTAGGAAGCATAGTAACACCAGACGGCGGGGCAGGCAAAGACATCAACATCAGAATGAATAAGGCAAGAACAGCCTTCTTTAGCCTAAACAACATCTGGAAGTCCTCCCAATACAGCACAAGCACAAAATTAAGATTATATCAGAGCTGTGTGCTTTCTGTGCTTCTCTATGGAGCGGAATGCTGGAGAGTTACAGAGAAGGAAATGTCGAAATTGTCCTCTTTTCACACAACATGCCTAAGAAAAATTCACCGAATCTTTTGGCCGAATACCATCACTAACCAAGATCTGCTTACTCGTAGCAAGCAAGAGGACATGCACACCATCATAGCTGGCAGACGCTGGAGCTGGGTTGGCCATGTCCTCAGAAGAGACCCCGATGCCATCACAAGAACAGGTATGCTTTGGACCCCTGAAGGAAAACGAAAGAGAGGCCGACCAAAAACAACCTGGCGGAGGACTGTGAAGGCTGAGATGCAAAGAATGAACCAGAGTTGGGGCACTGTACGAAGGATGGCCACCGACCGTGCAAAGTGGAATCAATTTGTTGTTGCCCTACAAGACGCCACTAGGCGTGATGGCCACTGACTGCTTTGACGGTCAGCGGCTAATGATCAAAGAAGAAGAAGAAGAACATAATACTCGTACATACGTCTGAATCGTAACTGATCAGAACTATATACGTTTCACAATGACCTCCGCGATTGCCAACGAGAGCGGGGAAAGGTCACGCTGTCTGGATATTTGAACTCCCATTGATGGGCACAGTGTAGCGTAACGGGGGTATAGTACAATGAAAGAGCTGGGGGTTGCTGGATAAATGAATGTGAGGCTTGGGAGAAAGGGAGAAAAAAGAAACTCGCATCGGGATATTCACAGATAGTGTGTTGTGTGGAAAAAGGGGGGGGGGGGGGGGGGAGTAGAAAAAAGTAGTTCCGGTTTGGATGGACGAATTGAGGGGTTGCTGGATGTGCGTAGTGAAGAGGGTAAAGAACCAGAGGTGTGTGTTAATATTACAAATACGCACTAGAGCATGAATAAATTTCAGTGTACGAGTACAACATCTGTGTGTCTCGACTGCAGTACTTTGGTAAAAAGACATGATACATGGTGCATAGTTACTTATGCGATATTAATGAAATTCAACAATGTATAATAAGTAATGATCCTTAGCATATGTCTGGTGTTGGGGGGTGTTGGGAAGTCAGGTATTGGTAGTACCTCTGGTGAAGGAGCTGTCATGCCCTTTTCAGGGCAGCTCGGCCACATTTGGTCCAAACCTGGCATCCAGCTCTCACCTGTGGCTCCTCGTAGCTGTCAGCATGCGACAGCGGCCACCCCCCGGGCAACGGCTTTGACAGGCCGGCTAAACTAGGTGAGGGTAGCCGAATGGTTATAAACCTTCGGTGAGTTAGGGTCTGCCTACCCATGCATGCGAAGACTAGATTCGATAGACTGCGCGGAAGAAACCACCTGTTGGTTCAACGGGCATGACGGCGATTACCAGCAACGCGCTGTGGAGCGTAAGGAGCACGGCGAGGCACGTAGAAAGCCCTGGTCATCCACTGCACCTGACTTCATCTCCAGTCGTCTTGACTTGTCTTGCCACTGGATTGAGATTAACCCAGGCGAGAGAGTGAGGTCGACGAATTGCGCAACTCTTCCTCACTTTAATCCAAATCACCGCGCAAGTCACTCTTTCATCCATTTTAATTGGATGAACAGAGTGGTCTTCATCACCCGTGATGGACGAACAACATGTCTGGTTCAGCAACTCCTGAACAAACAAGTAGAAAATGTGTCAATTGAGAAAAAATAATGCTCTGTGTATTGTTCACCATTTGTGATGCTCGGGCTAATCACATGTGTAATAATGTCTTGGTTTTCCGCCAAAGTCTTAATGTTATGACATAAACTGTCTTAGTTGTCGTCGGGTGCAGTGCTAACAAAAAGAACTGTAGCGCATTGCCTAAAAACGGTAAAATCGCCCGTTTTGGTTGGTGTGTTTGTCTCATATCATGAAAGTGTAGCTTAAGATGAAACAATGTCTTCCTTAACCTTTGAGATTCTGCCTTAGCGGCTAATAATACATCAATGTGACCCATGTGTTTTGTTATCTTATAATGTACAACAATGTTTGATACATATATTTCTAAGTCCAAAAAAATGTTATTTATATCTTCTAATTCTGAATATAATGGTTTAAACGCTGTAACAAGGGTAACTGTGCATGTCGAATTGTGTTGCGCCTCTCCAGATTAGTTTCTCTTCACTGGCGGTTATGACTGCCGCTGATAGCATAACAGGACGACATAGAAGGTGGCTGGCAGCATCTGAAAAAAACCTAGCGGCCTAGCGAGAGTAACTTGGCCGACTCTAAAATAGCAATGCCTCTCAGGGCAATCTGCTATCGAACTAAGACAAAAATATAAAACCATTTAGAGTAGCCTAGCTAGAGCAACCTTGCTATCTCTAATAGAGCGTCTCTCCTGGACAATCTTCTATCGTACTTCTTCTCAGTGTCTACAGCAGTGACGGTTGATTCAGTGTTACATCAAGGGTGTTGCGATGTTGATGCACTGTGCTGTGCGATCTTTTGTCGCTTAGTTGAAAGTTTCCTGTACAGCTTTGTGCGAACATGCTCCTGTAGAAGGCATATAAACTTTGTCAGTGGTACCGAGTTGTCTGATGAAGATGAGTAAGGTCGTTTCGAGGCGAACCGAATGGATGTATCCATATTATCTTCGATGTGCTCGTTATCATCCTCGTTATCATCTTGTTGTTCTTCACTTCAAGGTCTGACTAATCTCGTTGTATGGAAGTAGGAACGGAAGCATTTTTTTCAGTTAATGAGGCAGGTGATAACTCTGTATCAAAAGGTTGTGGTGTTTCTAGATGTGTGTCGGTACGTTGTACAATCTGGTGCTGTTGGGCTAGTCGTTCCTGTAGTATGTTAAGAGGAATATTGTCTTCGTTAGTTGTACGCGAATGTGAGTGGTGACAGCCAGTACTGGCGTTAGGTTGATTTGAAGTACAGTACTTCTGTGCTTGTTCTGCATGCAAAGATGTGTTACTATCATTGGACAACGACGAGTTTTGTTGGTAATTATCTGCTTAAACTAGAAAATTTCTTGATTGAATTCTCTCACGTAGCTCCTGCAAAGGGATGTCATCTTCACTCGTAAATGTGTCGCGACATCTACGTAGTCTGTCGATATCATCGTGAGTGGGGTGAAGAGAGGGGCTTGAGTTTTCATCATCGCAATGTGACACATCAGATGCAGAGGGTGATGTGGGGGATAAAGGAGGGTGGTTTTGCGAATAGGTCTGATATTTGTGAGGATAAGCTGGGAAATAGGACGATGATTATCTTCCTTGATTTTTGAAATGTGGATTTTCTTCCTGATTTTTCTTTCTTCGTGCCACAGGATACAATTTGTTGATGTAGTCTATTCTAAGATTTTGAAGCCATCGATCCATTTGTCGTCAAATTTAGAATGTCGAACGTGTTTTTTGAAGTAAACTAGATCTCCGATTTGAAACTGTTCCAGTTTTGTGTTTTTATCGTGTATACGCTGTTCCTTCCGGAAAGCTTTTCCTGCATTTTTGTTCGCAATTTGATGTGCTGCATGCTTTTGTTGTAGGATGACAGTTATTGGGTCCTACCATATATTTGCGTTGTGGTTGGAGAAGGTCGTCCACAGGGAATACCGGCTCCGTACCGTAAAGTAGGTAAAATGGCGAGAAACTAGTAGTGTCGTTAATGTTTACTCGTATTGCTTCAAGGACCTGGTTGATGTATAATCCTAATATTGGTCGTTGCCTTCAATGTATTTGGCTAGGATATCATGAAGGGTTGAATGCATTCTTTCATTCCTTCCGTTACTTTGCGGGCGATAGAAGCTAGTTTTAGTGTGTTTGATGTTTAACTTTTGTAATGTTGATTTAAAAGGATTCCCAACGATTGGTTTTCCATTGTCCGTGATGACTCTTCTAGGACAACTATGTCGAAGTAGAAGTTCTTGCAAAAAGATATTGGTGACAGTTGTAGAAGTCTCATCTTTCATAGGGAAACTCTCCGGCCAAACAGAGTACTGGTCTACAATGTGCAACAAGTACATGTTTCCTGACAGTGTTAGGGGGTATGGTACAGAGATGTCTAAACTGACAGTTTCCATGGGATAGTTGGAAGGTTGCATTTTATGTAATGGGGTTTGGTTCGCCTTCATATTCCTCCTTTTGAATATTTTACAAGTGGTCACGTAATCAATTATATCTTTATTCTTCTTCTTCTGCGTTCGGTTTGTAGTCATGCTAAATCTGCTGGCCTGTCGCCAGGACGAAGTCCACAGTCTTTTCCAGGTCGGCGCGGCAGCCCCATAGCTTCTGCTGGAGCTCATCACCTTTTGGCCAGGTCGCACGTCGCTATTTATCATGGGTTGGACAGTTCTGGATAATGTGTTCTGGAGTCTGGATATCAGTTCCACATGGGCATTCATTCGTATGGGATATCTTGAGGCGATAGAGATGTCCAAGTAATCTGCAGTGACCAGTTCTCAGGCGGAAGATTGTTGTCTGTTGGTATCTGTTTAGATGGTGGATTGGGTCATCTTTGCTGTATATGTGGTGGCAATTCATCCTTCTGACAATGGCCCGCGAGCTCATTCTGGTCTCCAACATACCAATGGCTCGTTGGCGGTCGTTTTCTGATAGTCGTGGCATTGTAAGCACTTGTACTGGGTGTTTTGTCTCAACGGCCTTTTTATACCGACTATACTGCCACAACGCGTACACATTTTCAGGGTCATAACTGTTGGGAATCGTGTTGCGCGTGTAACTTTCATTGTTTTCATGTAGTCTGTACACAAACCCGTGGGTTGAATCATGCACTTTCCATTCCAGCAGCCATTCGCTCTCTACCTTATGACAAACACGGGGAAAATCCATTCCCACACTTTTATTTTCCAGCTTCTCGGCATCAGTATATATAATAGTGGTGCGTTTTTAATGTGCTTCAGTATATCTTTATACATGGTTTGCCATTAATACCGTTTCGTAATGACGTCTATCGCTTTATCTCGTCCCAGGTGTCCATTTTCATCGTGGAACTGGATGAGGATTTCAGATATTAAATGATGTAGAATATATTTCGGTAATCTTCCATCTTGTTTGGAGTCAATATGATAGAGTGCTTGGACATAAAGAAAGATGGTAAAATCCTTGACTTTTCCTGGTGTTTCTTTAATTTGTTTCATTAGTTTAACGACTTCCGGGTCTTTTATTTGTTCCTGTAGGATGTCAAAGTTGTCTGTCCGATCCTCTTCTGACAATCGATCAGTGTCTGTGTGAGTGTCCAATTGATAGGCAATTTGGTTTGAATTTATGACATTTATTTGTCTAGCATTGTCATTTATGTCTGTTGCAGCTGCTTCAGTTTCGTTACTCTGTGTCGGGTTTTTAGGATATGGAATTCTAGAAAGCAGTCAGCACATGTATTGAGGGTTCCGGCAATGTATTCTATGGTAGTTGTCACGTGGGTCTTTATATCATTAAATTGCCTACATCTTCTTCCTATTCTCTCACCCGCATCCTTTTATTTTATTATCTTTCCGTACTTGTTTTTCCTGTATTTTTTTGCATCACTCGTTGCGAAAAATATATTTCTTTCCCATCATCGTTTTTCTTTCTCATACTGACTAGTAACCTTATTGCATCAGATGTCAGTCGCGCAGGTAAGACGTAAATGTGCGAAAAATTCGTCTCGCTGGACATAGAGCAGACTTTTGTCTACATTTGCACCTGTCACGCGCGGGTTTTCCGGGCCGAACGCTTAAGTAGGAGCGAATATTTACACCTTATAGTCGCAGTTTCAGACGGTTGTCTGAGATTTGCAATTGACACGCACGTTTCTCGGTCAGTTTGTTAAACGAAGGGTGAGATTACTCGTGGCACGGCAGACGGTTGTCTGAGATTTGCAACTGACACGCGCTTTTCCCGGTCAGTTTGTCAACGCAGGTGCGTAATCGCCCTGGTGGCAGTTACGACACGCCTCTAAGTTAAACGTAGCTGTTATGAGAAGGGGGAGAGATCGGGGCGGGGGAGATAGTTCATCCTTTGTCTGTTTCAGATATTAGACCTAGTTTGAAACTTTATCTTCATTCTTTCTCTATAATCGCAGTAGACAGGTGGTTCGCGAAGAGTAGAGCTGTATAAGCGAAGTTTCTTAGTTTGTTGCGACAATTTGTCGAACTTCTAGACTTCCATAAATATAAGCGTATAATTCTTAATTGTGCGATACCCTGTAGTGCTGTGTTTTGAGGTAATATATATTATATCTAATATATTGTGTGTAGGGTTTAAAGTGTTTAAAGCGTTAAATCGCTCATTTCATTTTAAACTAGTTCTTTTGAACAGAGGGCTTAATCTATATAGTCTGTATTATTTTCTAGTGACGCGTTTCAGTGGAAAACAGAAATTATATTTCTTGCTTAAATTCAGTCGGCTAATAAAGAAATTTAATTTAACTTCTAAATAATCAGACGAGAGAATATATTTAAAAAAAAACTAAACTTATAACGCTAGATACATCATTGAGTGTTGACGAAATACGTATGTATTTTCTAATTCATGATGTTTGATTTATTTAATATAACTTACTTTACGGGAAATTTAAATGATAAGTCAAGCAGTACACTTGCGGTTTAATAATGTAAGTTATAGTGGGTACATATTGAAAAATTATTTGATATGTGTTCTTTCTTTTATATAGTGAAACGGTGGTACCCAACTTTACCAGCGTTCTAGTACGTGAACTTTATTTGGGAAGAAACAAATCACTTTCATTACCTGAACTGTAACAGTTAAATGAAGTAAGAGGCCTTCGCGCCAGAATTAATTCTTCCAGAATAACTCTTCAGTACAATTCAGCCCGTTGTGGCAAGCAAAGGTCAGAAACATTCCGACAGAGTTTTGACTAGTACTGTGGTGACCAAATATAGTAACTTCCTGAAAGTAGACACCGATCTGACATTCCTTAAATTCTAGAAACCAAAGCTAATGACATTGTGCTCTGCTAACTTTCGTGCCTGGACAATATTTTATGTGACTTAATCAGACATTCGAAAAATTAGAACACCCAAGGAATCGTTCCCTGAGAGTTTAGTACGTCTTTTGGAACTGGGGATTTCTGGGTCAAGGACTGCATTTTCGGGTCTGTGTGAAGGTCCTAGAATTGAGTATGTTCCCAGAGGCAGCGAGCAAAGTTGTGAGTATAACTGTGTACCCATGGCCATGGCTGAATGAATGAGTGTACGCAGATCAGAGTGTTATTTTACAGTTATAGATTGTCACCCATTTACTGTCTTAATTCTTTTTTGTTTAACCTGCAGAATTTGTTACTATTTGCTAGAGTTTCTTTACTTCTTAGGCTAAATCAGATTATTCAACTCTGTGCATACATTTACGAGAAAAGAAGAAAAACTCTTAGCCTCAACCCTACGTATCTATAACTCTTTGGGCCATCATCTGTTCTCTTAACGGGGCTGTGGGCTAAACCTAGAGTAAGATTTTAACGGGCTATCATCCTTGTAGCATTTTCTTAAATTTTATGACTATTTGTATATGTTTTTCCTTGATGAAATTTTTTGGTGTTGTAAGAAATTTTGATATGATAATTAAAATATCTCTCTTGAACAAAAAAATCAGTGCGTTGGTCAGCTCGATCCCAATTATCTGTATAATCAGTGTTATAGTTTTCCCACGTCTGCGTGTTTACCTGTCGTCACGTGTATGTGCGTGCCTGTGAGTAGATAGAGATATATTAATATATATATATATATCTGTGTGTAGACTGTCTGACGCCTTTAAAAACGGTCGTAGAAGATAGGTGAGAGAGAGAAGATTATCTCGATTCTCAAAGACAGCCTCTATATCACATCCTATCATCTCACGTGGGGAAATTCTATTGTGTTTTTTTTTACCAGCTCTCACTGTATCTGTCACTCATTCCAACCTATTCAGAAGGGACCTAACCCAAGTCTTAATACTCCTATCGTAAATCTACGACAGTAGTGTCATAGTTCTGCAAGTTCATCGCCCAAGTTTGAAGCTTCTTTGGCTGTTCGGATGTCTTCGTCAACCAATTAACAAGGGGTTGGTGATACGTTCTGATGATAACCTTCGTTCCGCGCATGTAAAAATCCAGTTTCTGCATAGCATAATGGATGGCAAATGCTTCCTTTTCTGGTGTAGTCCAACGTTTTTAGGAATTAATTAATGCATGTGACACGAAGGCAATTGGCTTTTCGTTGGGCCCATTAGGGATAAGGGGTTTAATCAGAATGGTTTGGTTGGACAAGGCAAGCTCCTACAGCGTTATCAGAGGCGTCTGTGTAGAGGATCATTGGTTTGGTGGTATCAGGGTGTGCCAACATTGGAATGGTTATGAGTGCATTTTTTAGATAATCAAATGCTTGTTGACATTGATCCGTCCATCTAAACCTGGCATAGTTCTTAGTTATTGCTATTAATGGCTATGCTGCCTTAGAAAAGTTGACGATGTCGCGTCTGTAATAACTACAACACTCAAGAAAATCTCGTACGTGTCTCACAGTTGTAGGGCGTGGCATCTCCCTGATCGCTCGTACTTTCTCGTCGTCAGGGCGAATTCCACTGCCATCCATAATGATACCTAGGTATTTTGTTTCCTGTTTTAGGAATTCACATTTAGAGAGTTTCAACTTTATGTGATGATATTTCAGACGATCAAAGATTTGTTCTACCCTTTTCAGATGTTCTTCTATTGTACCTGGCGTATGGACTAAGATATCATCTATGTATACCAAGGCAAAGGTTTGGAATCCTTTCAAGACCTCATCCATGAGGGACAAGTAGCGTGGCTTCCTTTAAGTGCGAACGGCATCACATTCCATGCAAAAGTACCGACATGCGTACAAAAGGTAGATTTTTCCGTTGCCTATGGTGACTTTGGGATGCACCGGAAGCCGGATCATGCATCTAATGATGTAAACCATTTGGAATTTCCCAGCGTCGCCAGTATATCATCCATCCTGGGAAGTAGGTATGATATCGTCTTCCTTATCTTGTTTAGTGCACGATAATCGCAGCAGAAACGGTGGCTGCCGTCTTTCTTTGAGACGATGATAATGGGGGATGACCATTGAGATCTTGATCTTTCTATAATACCAGCTTCAAGCATCTCATTTATAGATTTCTCCACTAACTCACGGTTCTTAAGGGAAGTGTGGTAGGGTTTGAGGTGTACTGGAACATCAGTTGTGGTGTTTATATCCATTTGGACTGTAGATGTGCGCTCCAGTTCCATGTCATTGATGGCAAACTTGTGTTGGTGTTTGGTGACAAACTGTTGAAGCCTATTGACATGAGGTTCTTCTGCATGCAAGGTATCAAGTAATTTAGTCAGCCTGTCTTCCCTATTCTTTTGCACATCAGGTGTACTGGATGTTCCTTGAGAACTGCTTTCTTACTGTGGTTCGGTGGTGAGGCGTTGATGATCACTCTCGATCTGTCCTGCACTTCGGCAGTATCGTGGTTTGTTCCGTTGAATGCTAGTTTTGCTTTCTCTACCACTACGGCAGTACTGTGGATTTAGCTGTCGTTGATTTATTGAAGGTTTGTTTCCCTGAGTATTTGTCTGAGTATGCACTAGTTGGTTTCGTCGCTGGTTTTTCGTATTAATTAAGCGATGGTATCTGGGGGGGGGGGGGGGGGAAGAACGTGTGTAACAAGATTAATCTCACGAAGACTTCTGCGTTTCTTGTGATGTAAGCTGTCATTATAAGTTCCTGGACAAAATCTTTCAGTGCCGAATCTGTTCCCGTGATAAACCTTTCTATTCCCTGCCCGCTGTTTTCTCCTATAAGCGGGAATTTTCCTTGGAGAAAGTCTGTCGTTTGTATTATAATGCGGTAAGTGTGCTGGTGTTAGAGGATTACAGTAGGCATCAATAACTATTTCTTGATCTATGATATCCGCATAATTCCAGTCGTAATCAATTGTAGGTTTTCGCTTCTGCACCTCTCTAAGGTAGTGAATATTGTGGTGTTTACGCACATATCTCTCTGGGTAGGCACGTGGAAAATTACACAGTTCGTTTGTTCGGCGTGTGTAATTTGCATGTTTACCAGTCTTAATATCCATGTTATCCTTGTAATAGCTGTGTTCGGCTTCACTGTGGAATCTCCTTCCGTACGGAACGTAGACTGAATGTTTAGTGATAGGCCATGTATCCCGGCGCTGTGATTTTTCAAAGTTTTAATGAGGGCGTGGGAGACAGTGTGGGGGGCTGACGAAGAGTATGGAATGAGGGAGGGTGACTCAGATCATCAGTCTGTGTTTCTTTCTTGATGGTGGGGGGTCGAAAAAGATTGAATCTTGTCTGTTAAATTTGTTTTCACAAATTTAACTTGCGCTATAATTGCACCGCGTGCTACTGATGTCGCCTTCCCTGGGGTATTTAAAATCATTACAGGGAAATCACGGTTGGTGGTAACTTTCGCGATTCCTTCAGTGGTACTTATGTGGAGATCTTCGTTAATGGCATTATCTGTTAAAGGTTGTACTTCAGTTGTATGTCCTGGACTGAAGTATTGGGATCCCTTAATACGTCCTTTTACTATAGTAAGAGAGTTTGGTTGTAATGTCACTGGTGCTGTTAGTCGGATTAATAAATCGATATGGATGTCATCTTGCAACATAATATATTCACCCTTTATCTTTATTTTCTGCAGATCAAAGTAAATTCTTACCTGATGTTTGTTCAAGAAATCACGTCCTAATATGAAGTTTCGAGACATGCCTCTTGTAATTATAAAGGGATGAATAAGTTTTTGATGTCCGATCTGAAGTGACACAGAAGCAGTTCCAATCGATTTTAACTGTTGGCCAGTCACAGAAGCCATATAGGTTTTCGAAGGTGCAAATCTGACATGTTTCCTGATCTATAGGTATAATTGCTCTCTCATCAAACTAATGGTGGCTCCGGTATCTATCAGAGCTCTGTACTTTTTGTTGTTGATAGATATTATGCATGAACTGGGATCAGGTGATAAATTTATATGATTGATTTCTGTTAGCTGTGGTTTGCAATCGGTACTATGATGTTGAGGTTTGTTTTTGGAGGTGTAGGACCTTCGTTCATAACTGTTGTTTAAGTTATGTCTGTTGTGGTCATACCGAGTAGTCCTATTTATCGGTTGACATGAGCGTTTCCCTGACATGGGTTGTAAGATCTGGGCTGGCTTCGATTGAAGGAATGATTTCGCTGTGGGTGAGGTCGTTGTTGATCACCATTTCCATAGTTAGTAAGAACGTTGTGAGTGGTTCTGATACTGTTGCGGATGTGCTCTGTATTGATTGTTACTCTGTGTTTGTCTGCATTCGTAAGAAGTATGTTATCGATGTTTGCAACTAAAACAAGTAAAGGCAGTAACGTGGTGCACATTCTGTTGATGTCTTCTGGGTTGCTGATAAGAATGAGACTGTCCTGCTTATTGGTTGGCATGATTGTAATTTGATCGAACTCTGTGGGAGCTGTTCCTACTTCAATGTGGTCTTGAGTGGCCAATTTCCATCGGCTCGTGGTATTCTTCGAAATAGTCTAGTTTTGGTTCCCTGCCAGTTCGTTACTGGAACCTTTTACGAACATTTTCTTCAGTCACCGCTAGTTGAATGGTCTCTGTAATGGTCTTTGTATCCTTTCTAAGAAGATGGAGTTTAAGGTTATCTGCGTGCAACCCGTCGATAAAAAAGCCAACTAAATGTCTTTCAAGCTCTATGGAAGGGATGTTCCCGTCTAGAAAAGCATCCTCAGCCAAGTGTAGTAATCGATCAGCATAGAATTGTACTGGTTCGTGTCATTCTTGGTATATTTTGCGAAGTAAAGTCCAAGCATGTTGTCCATCGGTTATATCACTATAGCGTTGGACAAGCTCTTTCCTCAGTGAATCAAAGGTCTCATTTGGGATATGTTTTAGATTTACGACGGAGAAAATTGGTCACCAAAGAATCTGAAGAAAAGTAAGCTAGTCTTTTGTGGTCCTCATCACATGCAGCGTTTATAAGAGAAGCAAATTTGTCAATGTCCACTAGCCACTTCCTGAAAGACTTAGCATCCCCAGCAAATGGAGTTACGACAGTTCGGACCTGTTGGTACTTGGCAAAATGGTCCACATTACCCAAGGTCTCCGTAATTTTCTGTAGAGCAAGCACAGCTGGCTCTGCGTCGTCTGGAAGGGGTGTGTGACTTGGTAGAGCTGACTGTTGCTGTTGCTGGGTATTAATTAAGTGTTGTTGTTTTTGCTGTTGTAGTAGTAATTGTTGCTGATCAAGCTGCTGTTGCAACTATTGTGGATCCATGATAGTGTTTAGTGATTAGGCCTGTATGCTATCACTAAAGAAAACAGGCTGTTCGCGCGCCAAAATGAGTATGCTGTCACTAAAGAAAAGGACTGGTCACGGCGCCAATGTTAATGTTATGTGCCCGCGTCAGTTACTTGTGCGCAGGTAGTTATATTGACGAGAGCTAATCCTTTATATGTTTCTGTTCAAGTGGTTACAGGCTTTCCGCATGAGATGGAGATTCTTCACTGAAGTTTATTTTTCTTCCCAGGTTCGTTCTTACACTTTTAGGTTTAGTGATAAGCAATATATCGTATAATGGTTTTCTTAAATTGATTCACTGTAACGATCCAAATAAAGCACAGTAATGTAGAAAATGTAATTACACTTTATTTGCACGTCATTTGAACAGCACTGTTATTTACACAATGATGAAATACGTGTTACTTAGGCTCAAACAAAATAATGCGTATATCCACAAGGAAAAATATATCCACAAGAAAAAAAACTTGTCTTGATAATCTCAAAGACGAAGTTCAACTAAACACTATAAACTTCCTAGCAAAAATTTATATCTATCTAACCTGTAAAATCCTCTCTAATCTGCTCCTTCTCTCACATCTCTCCTTTTTATACCTTTCCTTCATTTTCCCGCCTTTTTCCACACGTCCCACTCTTTTTTCCACACGTTACATTTATCTACATTTGCACACGTTTTCGCAGTTTTTTGTCTTTTTTCACACGCTTCTCTCTCTCTCTCTCTCTCTCTCTCTCTCTCTCTCTCTCTCTCTCTCTCTCTCTCTCTCTCTCTCTCTCTCTCTCTTTCTAAACAATGGAAAAAAACCAAGAATTCACAACATTCATTTCACACTTTCCACGGATAACACGCATTCATTATTATTTTCTGATACAGCTCTACCATGCCTCTCACCGTCGTGACTCCTAACTGAACCTAAAATTATACTGCGTTTTGTGCAAAAACGCCTTATCTGCTGTTACGTCTGTCATTTTTATGCTATGTAGTATTTTAGCACGTATAAATACTAGTGTAGGTCAGCCGGTCACACTTTTTCCATCCTTTATTTTCTACCTTTTACTATAAACCACTGGTTTTAACTTAGTGAACCGAAGTAATTCCCCAGTACTAAATTACTAACATCCACTCCATCTTATTGTTTCACGTCTACGTAAAATCTGCTGTAAAAATGTTATCTATTATTAAGTGAAACACTGAGTGGGTGAGTGGAAACAAGTAAAATTGTCTCCAGATATTTATACGGGAATCCCTTACACAGTTAATCGCGGATTTTACACTCCACGGTATCACTATAGTGTGAACCGTTTTGTAGCTCTATTGTGCCCAATGCTTAACACTTTGAAAATAATGTTGGTCCTATCAGGATCCAAAGCTGTATTTTCCCTCCTACTGACTAAAACCTTGAATTGTCTGACTAAACATTCAGTTATCTCCAGTTAATACCTGAGATGCATATATGTGGTACTAATTGTTATATGCCTTTTTCAACTCCATGGTTGTTATATATATATATATATATATATATATATATATATATATATATATATATATATATATATATTATATATATATATATATATATATACATATATATATATATATATATATATATATATATATATATATATATATATATATATATATATATATACATACATATATATACATATATATATATACATATCGGAGTCGGAGTCCCTAAGGCAGTCTAATGTCGATTCGACATTATTCTGGCAACTCCAGCGACATGGCTGGTACCAAACTGTATCGGCTACTGCCGTTCCTTTGGATCTACCGGCTGTGTGGAGAGGGGGAACATGCTGCATGGGCAACAGCTTGATCTCCATATAATTGTGCCCAAGCTCGCGCCCTGGAGAATGCCTGCGTCACCAGCACACTCCTATATGGCAGCGAGACCTGGACGACCTATGCTAAGCAAGAAAGAAGGCTCAATACCTTCCATTTGCGGTGTCTACGCCGCATCCTCGGCATCTCGTGGAAAGATAAAGTGACAAATGTCGAGGTGTTGTCATGTGCTGGCCTTCAAAGTATGTATACGCTGCTTAGACAGCGCAGACTTCGCTGGCTTGGCCATGTTCGCCGCATGGAAGATGGTCGCATCCCAAAAGATATCTTCTACGGACAATTAGCAGATGGCAAGAGAACAGTTGGGCGACCACAGCTGAGGTTCAAAGATGTGTGCAAGAGAGATATGAGGGCACTGGACATGGATCCAGCAACATGGGAGGATGAAGCTGCCGATCGCACTAAGTGGCGATGCTATTTACGGCACCACCTCAGATTGGGCGAAGAGAGGCTCACACAAGAAGCAGAGGTGAGGAGAAAACGTCGAAAGGAGCACCAGGAAAATAAGCAGCTGAGGGCTGCCACCTCAGGGGCGCATTCCCATAGTCAGTTATGACTGAAGGGGCTATTCTTTTTTCTCAAATTTATTTGTCCTGAACCGAAATTTGTTTTGGCCAGGACCACAACTCAAGTGAATCTATAGATATATATTTACAAATATAAATATATTTACATAAATAGGACCATACGTCCAAGGCACATTGTTACACTTAAAATCTTTCAAATAGTATTACTTAATATATGATGACTACTGGTATTTGGAGACAGGTTGGGGATTTATAATCATTCCACGGTTCTTCTGTTACAGCTATACTTGTTTATTTAATCCTTGGGTGGAAATGTTTTTTGGTATACAGGAGATTCGTTAATGTCTATGATAAGTTGTCCCAAGCCAGATATTATGACTTATCTGGACCCAGGAATCACAGCAAGTGTCGTAGATTCGGCCACAAGCCACAGTCTCCTCTGGTCTTTCAAATGCTTGAGTACAGACTTAGTAAGAGGGACTCCTCACAATAGTGTAGGCTTTCTCACTCAGACAATTCATTTACACCAGATAAGTGCCAGCAGAACCCCTGTAAATGAAAGTTATGTTCCTGTCTTAACTTCACATTAATTCCACCCAATTTACAAATAATAATATAATTTAACAAAAGAACCTGGTCAGCCCTTTCTGACCAACCTTACTTCTCCACTCTAGATTGATGGAACAATTTATACCAGTTTTCTTTTCTTTTTCCTAATAGTTGTTACGCCTCTGCCATTTGCACTGATCGTTATCCATAAAATATGATGGGTGATATGATTCATGAGGACCCCTGCATGTCTTTTGGTATCTACCTCTCTCTGGTAGCTAATTATATAATAGATACCCTATAGGCCCTGTCTGAGTGCTGGGGACCTATGTACTTACTAATCATGATGGATTTTCATCTAACTTTTCTCACATTCCAATTTATTTTAAATAAAAGATAATTAATATTCTCCTTACCACAATATTCAATGAAAAGCACACAATTAATACGTTGACTGGCAATGGAAATACACTTTTGTTCCTTCTGCCTTTGTCCAGACTGCTGAGATAATATGGTCTACAGCAATGCTGCTCTCAACGCACCTGCTTCAACTAAGGTTTTGAAAAAATGGCATCTAAGCCTTTCAAGTTTAAATGCAGCTTTGGTAAGCTGACCAATGACTACGCATATCTCAATTGTAAACAAGTCTTGCAAAATAAAATTCAAACTTTCCCTTCGTTACTTGGTTAGTATATTTTTATATTTAGGTCGGCCAATAATATTTCGCCTTCCTTCAAAATCGATCCAATCCAATCTCTCGTACATTCTTAGTCGTTATTTCCCCAAAGTTTTACCAAAAATATGCCCAAAAAAAATCAAGCAGGCATGACTTGTCCTGACAGTCTGTCCGATCCTCTATAGTATTACTACCAATATCTGATTATTTAATGGACTATTTGTGTAACTAATAACCTATTCTTGCTCAGGAAGTCCTAAGGTGCACGAAGATATATATTTTATGGGGCTAGGTGGCTTGGTTCACAATTCCATATTTTTTCTACAATAACCAACCTATTCATGTCTTTTTGCACTAATTTCCAGCTAATTACGAGAGTCTCTCGTAGTACGTGAGAATTACGTCATAAATGCTGTCTGCATGACCCAATTGTCCACATGTTCTAAATTTTACATCGTATTTTGAAAATCGCCCTAGGCAAGGCTAGGAAGTTGGTTTTATTTTTGGAAACAATGCGAGACGCGATTAGCATTGGGCCATCTATCCGTTCCCCACCCTCTCTCTATTATGTCTTTTAGGCAAATACTTAGTTGAACTTGGGAAGTGTTACGTTTATCTCAAGGACGAACTTGAAAAATTGGGTACCCTTTTGTTCGGCTAATGCGTTATCAACTAATACGCTGAAGGCGTGGGTGAAGACAACAATTCTCGACCAAAATTTTTAGTTCTATCCTATCTTTGACTTTATGCACTATACTGTTATATTCTAATTTAGATATTGTATTTAGAATTTCACCACAATATATATATATGTTTGTGTGTGTGTGTGGTTGTGTGGCTGAATTCTTATAGGGGTCATCAATAAATGATGTCATGCAGTGAAGAATGGGGAGGGAAGTCAAAATTGTGTAACATTGTGTGACTATAGGGGGAGGGGGATTTGAAAAATGTGACGTCACACTCGCGTCTTTCATAAATGATGTTCCTACTTTTATCTACAATAGTTAACTTTTATCTTCAGTAGTTAACTTTTTTCCACATAAGTTAACAGTTATTTACAATGGTTAACCTTTATCTGCATAAGTTAACTTTTATCTACAATAGTTAACTTTTATCTTCAATAGTTAACTTTTATCCACATACGTTAACAGTTATCTACAATGGTTAACCTTTATCCGCATAAGTTAACTTTTATCCACAATAGTTAACTTTTATCGGCATAAGGTAACTTTATCTACAATAGTTATACTATAGGTAACTTTTCTCTACAGTAGTTAACGTTTCTCTACAATAGCTAACTTTGTTCTACAATACTTAACTTTGCTCTACAATAGTTAACTTTTCTCTACAATAGTGAAGTTTTCTCTGTAAAAGTTAACTTTTTTATACAATAGTTAAATTTTCTCTTCAATAGATAACTTGTCTGTACAACAGATAACTTTTCTCTACAATAGTTAACTTGTATGTACAATAGTTAACTTTTATCTAAAATAGTTAACTTTTATCTACATTAGTTAACATTTATCCGCAGTAGTTAATAACTCCATCGTGGACGACCTATGTATTAATATTATATTCTCGGCTGAAATACTGGTTAAATAATTGTTAGAATTTTTAACGGGTTTTAATTATTTTAATTATATAATTATTTTTTTAAAATAATGTATTATACACCTTAAAAAAAAAAATAGCAGATTAAATAAACTGATTGTGTAAAATTAAATTAAAAAGAAACAGGAATTGTGGCGAAAGGTTTTATAAGTGTAAGATCAGAAGTAGTTACTGAAGAAAAGAAATTGGATTCTGTCATGAAATGAGTGAAGTCCCAGTGTTGGAGAGAAACACTGGTATCACTAGTCACGGCTGTGAATGTATCTGCTTCAGAAAGTAGTTGGAGTAAAGTCAGATCATACCTTCTCACCGTGCCATTTAACTATCTGTGATCCAATACCATAATTCCCGCCATAAGTACATCGGTCGGTCGGTCACATCATGCACACCGTCATTTGCACACTTTTCTTTTTTCGAGAGAGTACATTAACTTTCAACCACTGTTAAGGGGTGCAAATGTGGTTGAAAGCTAGACAATAATTGTATTGTTTCTCTTATATGTACTCTCCTGAAAAAAAGAAAAGTGCGCAAATGACGGTGTGCATGAACAGTTTGATTATGGAACAAGACACTAGGAAGGTTATTCCATATTTTCATATTTAATACATCCATGTCATTTTCACTACCAATATCTAATGACGGTCGCCTGCAATGAAATCACCACAGTAGTAATACATCCTATTGCGTCTGTAATACATGTAACAGAAACAACACACTATAATTAAAAACCTGTCAGTTTTGACGGGTTATTGCTAGTATTTAAATAAATCCGAATAACTCATCTTCAACAATTATAAAATTAATAAGTCAGCTAAGTACAATTTCTGAATTTATTATGAACATCTATCTACTTTTGTGCTGGATTGTGAGTGTTGGAAGATGGCAATCAATGGATAAATATATTACAAAATTTGGATGATGGTGAATTTATAATTTAAGTAATTAACTTAAAATAGAAAGTCCTTCCTAGATCTTCAACTTGTATAGAAATAAAAGTTTATCAGCAGTGCTGTTATCACTAGTCTCTGGCTATACTAAAAGTCAGTAATTTTCGTCATCGACTTTGACGGCTTACTTACGCTGCAAGAATTGATCTTATTGTATACTCATCTGTTGAATAAGATCAGTTCTTGTTAGAATGACACACAACACTATATTTCGAAGATCTTTGCATTAGCCCACCCAAAACTGAGGAGGACTAAGGCCGAAGTACAGATAACAATCGATAGGTTCCTGTTAGGTATCGGGCAGCTTGGAGTCACATGAACGCTAGATCTCAGGTGTATGATGACTCATATGACCTGTGAACAAAGATAGACATGTGGCTAGTCCGTGGTTATGGAACCCACACGTCCTATTGTGTGGTGAGTGTGTCTCAGATATTTGCATGTATATGAATGAAACATGGCTCAGTATGATTTAGCAATAGCGAGACAAGACAGGTGTCTCACTGCAGAACATTTTCTCAAAAAATATAATACATAAATAAAACCAAATTACGTTATATATATATATATATATATATATATATATATATATATATATATATATATATATATATATATATATATATATATATATATATATATATATATTATATAATATATATATATATATATATATATATATATATATATATATATGATGCCACCATTGTCTTTCACCTATGGAATGCCAAGTCAGCTCTGAAAAGTGCTGCAAGTCAGTTCTGAAAAGTGCTGTAAGTCAGCTCTCAAAAGTGCTGTACTTTCTAGCAGGTTATATTAATCCTGACAAGGACTGGTTACAGGACTCTGATGAGATGCTATTGTATGCTTCAGTATTTTGCTCCAGACTGTTATGTGGCATATATCTTATATTCTATCGATTCGAGGATGGTTGGAGCATGATAGGGAATATTTTAATCACAAGGGGGTGTACATTTACAGTCGTTTGGAAGATGTGTAATATTTGAGAGACTGAATCAGCATAAGGCAGTACTGAACAAGACGACATACGGATATAGTTTATTGATACGTGGCAGATATTGTGTCAATGCTATTATGGATAGTATCTGTGACATTTTATGCAGCAGTGTGTGAAGAGGAGAGGAGCTTGTCACTACGTTTTTCAGTGTTAATAAAAGTATGTCATATATCGTGCAAAGACTGCGTTATTGAATCTATTAATGTTCCACTGTTGGTGATGCTAGGGACCTTATCGTAATTACCAGTTACAGTAACCAGAGTCACTCTTACACACACATTTTAGCACACCACAATTGCCAATAGGGAAAATGAGTTGCAGGAATTGATTGATACAGAAGTGACAGAAAGTTCAAATAAAGTCCTTAATATCAAAAAAAAAAAAAAAAAAAGACTTCTCCACGATGTTGTTGCATAAAATGCTTTTCGTTTTAAGTAGAATGCTGCTTTTACTTGGTCTATTCTACACATCACTTCTGACATACAACGTCCATCAGATGTTATTAGTGTGGCCAGGTATTTCAATCTTTGACATTTAGCAGTTTTTAAAATGGTCAATAGAAAATTGGCAGCTAAAATGGGGATGTCTTTAAAGATGACGACGTGAAAAGGAGTTTTATTCCTCAGGTTAGAAAGAAGCAATTCCCTTTCTTTTGATCATCTTATGAGAAGAAGGAAGCTGGAGTATATAGGGACAAAAGGAAAGATAGAAAAACAAAGAGATAGGGGACAACAAAGGGAAAAGATTATGGACACTTTGAATTCATGGCATGAAAAGACGTCAACAACAATAGTACTGTAGATAGGACGTTCCGTTATATAAAGATATGTCACACAATTTGAATAAATACCGGATCAAGATTTAAACAAGAATTTAACTTTACTTAAGTTTTTCCTTTATTTACTTTTATATTTGAAAACAAGAAGAAGTTATTTACAGATTCTCCGTGCAACGAAAGGGTAAAACATCTAGAGAAAATTGTTGCTGTCGTTTTTGGCGGAGTCATAAGAGGTAAATCTATGTTGTAAAACTTTGTTGGTCAAAGTTGGATAATTGGGTATTAACTTCTATGACAGGTTGTTTAAGGGTTATCTTCTCTTTCTTTCAATCATTGTCGTTGATCTGTCTTAACGATGCTCAGTTTTATGCTGTCTAGGCATGCGCAAGTTCTGAGCGCGGACTGAGGAAACTTCCGTCAGGGAGAGTGTGTTTTGGGCTGTCGGACATGATGTCCGTTGTGATTTTCTCTATATCATCGTGGGAATTGGAAAGTCTTCGATATGACTGAAACGTCAATGTTTTCCCCCCAGAGATTTCCTGTTCGTCAAGAGTGACGACAGTTATTAATTGTGTATCCGGAGAATTCTGTAAAAGGTAAAGAGACATTCTTATTAATATGCCTTTGGTTGCAGAACATTTGAAGTTACCTATCTGCGAGTGAAGCTCACAGATCTTGAGATACAGAATTCCTTCTTGCTTCTTGTGTTAGCCAAATGAGACTATGTGTCTTCTATTGAACAGAAGCCTAATGATGATGATAGATTATTGTGGACGCCGCAGGTTGGCGGTATATATGTTTAGCATGGCTTGATCGTGCCTGCTAACAAAGGATACACAGCTGTCTACATATTGAGGCCCTGTATTACGGCCAATATTTTTCAGCAAGAGGAAATATATCTGGCGGGCTAGGCCAGTTGAATAACAGCCTTATGTATTATTGCTACGCAATTTAGGAGCTCGTTTGTTGGACGACAGAGCTAATTAAGTACCTGACGCGCTGAGTAAATGGTACGGAAGCTACATTATAAACTGTAACATTAGGACAGATGATGTTTGGGTATGTCCTAGTTGATGTATGATGCAAGCCTTTGATTACCAGACATTTAACAGTCATTCATTATTTATGTGAAGTCCTTGATCTTGTCGATTTGACTGTCCTGTTAATGCTACTGTCAGTTTCGTAAATAAATGTTTGAAACGTGCCAGCAGTCTTCAATTCATCATTGACTACTGCATGCGAGTGGATGGGTGCATTATTGACTTAACTAAGAGCTTCAAGCATTCGCGTTCTCGTCTACACCCACACTCAGCACATCATAATACCAGTACCACACATCTATAACATGTACGCTGTTTTGTGTGAGTAATCATATTACCCCTGGCAGCACCTCACGCTGGTGACCTACATCCACACCGCAACATTACACAGTCCAGGTGATAAACGACACGTTCACTCTGCCAGCTTTCACATCACGCATAAACAGTACGTTACATTTCTGGTGGCCGTGACATTTCTGGCCGTTACATTTCTGGTGGACCAGATTTGTGGGTTTTCTACATTTTCAAGACAGTGGTAAATAGGTCAACAACTGGGCTGACTCATATAAACACTGGCGTTGGCATTTTTGTGTTACTGCTACATGGACCACAACTGCTACGGAATTGAAGTGACATTGTTATACATTTCGGGAGTTCTACAAATGATGGCAATATGTCTGGGCTATCAAGTCACATCGTTACCTGTCAATCTAAGATTGTAAACAGTACCGCTGGTTGTTTACACTACATTCTGAGCTATCAAGTCACATCGTTACCTGTCAACCGAAGATCGTAAACAGTACCGCTGGTTGTTTACACTACATTCTACAAACATATCGACGTTGGATCTTCTAGTCTCAACTGGTGTCGAGTATGATTTTTGTAGCTACACTTGGGAGACAATTGCCTGTTATGAAGTTACGGTGACCTTCAACGGTGGATCGTCTACCATTGTTGTTGAAAGTAGTACCGCATTATACTGCATCTTTGCAGCTATTGAGGATTGTGCTTAAAGATAAGTGGCCTGTTTAGTGTGTAAACTGTGCCTTTATTTTGTGTAAAGCTGAGCCTTCTTCTATACACATACTGTATATTGTTTATTTACATATGCCATGCATGTTTTGTATATACATGTTTTTGTTTACATGTTTATTTAGTGTGTATTTCTGCGGTTGGTTGGGAAGGTGACTCCTTTAGAATATACCACGTGAAAGAGGTTCTACTGAGAGCGTTTTCTGTAGGGTAACAAATTTTCCACAGGGAAATTTGTTAGCAATATTTGTTGCTATTTACGTTTAGTTGTGCCGAGGTGTGCCTTTTCGTTGTTTTTGTAAAAAATTTTCTGTTCTTTAGTTTTGATTTGATTTGTTTGAATTTGTCTGCCTCTTCTGTCTATCATTTATTTCTATACATCTTTGTGTTTATAACAGTGTTGCCATTTGTTTGTTTATTTTCGCAGTCATCATTACATATTTTGTAACAATTTTTTTAGTTTCGCTGTATTGTTTATTTGACTTCTGCGAACGTTTTCGGTTGTTGTTTTGTATTCTTGTCTTTGTATTTATTATTGTAATACATTGTTGTCATACAGTCTATAGATATACTTGATCATGGACTATTATTACTAATATCATACACTTTTCATATAAAGGTTATTTATAATGATAATATTATAGAGAAACAAGGTAACTATACAAGGTCTTTGACTAAGACTTGTCTCTCAAAAAGAGTGAAATAAAATGAAGTGAGTATACAAGTCTAGTATTACAGACTTGTCTCCCATCAAAGTGGGATAAGGTAATTTATTTAATTTTTCAGGTCTGATCTCACATAGTTAGACAGAATGTCTACACTAGACTACTTTATTGAACAAGGGAAAGCCCTTGGGAAGACAGGTGAGAAGTTAGAAGAATTCGCAACTGCTCAATTTGACAAAGCATTGAAGTCTGAAGAAAAGAGACAAAAAGAGGAAAATAAAAGATTAGACATGGAATCTGAGAATTTAAGATTACAGATGCAGGCAGATGAAAGAAAATTTCAAGCTGCTGCTGAGGAGAAAAATCTTCAAGCTCAAGCTGCTGCTGAGGAAAGAAAATTTCAAGCTGCTGCTGAGGAGAAAAAACTTCAAGCTCAAGCTGCTGCTGAAGAGAAAAAACTTCAAGCTCAAGCTGCTGCTGAGGAGAAAAAACTTCAAGCTCAAGCTGCTGCTGAGGAGAAAAAACTTCAAGCTGCTGCTGAGGAGAGAAAATTTCAAGCTGCTGCTGAAGAGAAAAAACTTCAAACTGCTGCTGAGGAGAGAAAATTTCAAGCTGCTGCTGAGGAGAAAAAACTTTAAGCTCAAGCTGCTGCTGAAGAGAGAACATTCCAAGCTGCTGCTGAAGAGAGAAAAGCAAAAATGGAACATGATGAAAGATTCGCAGCTTTGGAGTTAGAGAAATTGAAATTGATGAATGCGGGTGCTCATCAAGCAACTTCGGGTACGACAAAGGAGAAGTCTAATAAGATCAAATTACCTCATTTCAATCCTTTAAAGGACGATATAACGGATTATCTTGATAGATTCCAATTTTTATGAGATACGCATAAAATAAAAAAAGGAAAAATATGTCGAACAACTGATGGAATTTTTTTCAGGTGAATCAGTAACTACTCTTATGACAATAGAGGAACATGATAGGACTAACTATGATGTTGTCAGAGCAGCATTACTTAAAAGATATCAACTAAAAGAAGAAGATTATCGTCTTCGTCTTAAGACAATGTTGCCAGAAAATGGAGTAGATTTCTCTGACTTTATTATAAAGATACGCCTTACATTCACACGTTGGATTGAGTTGTCTCAGACTGAAACAACATATGAAGGCCTAATGGACTTATTACTTCGAGACAAAGTTATGTCATCGGTCAACGAATCTTTCCTTGCTTTTCTTCATGAGCGTAAACCTAAAAACATAAAAGACATGGAGGAATATTGTTGCCAGTACGTAACTGCGCATCCCCATGCTACAGTTAGCAATTCTAAAGTGAAAGAAGGGTTGCCAGTTGCTTCGGCAGCACCATATGGCTCTAATTACAATCGTAAATTTCAAGGCGCTAAACAAAGCTTTAATAAGAAGAGTAATCAGAATAACACTCAATATCAAAGCAATCCATCACACAATGGGTTTTCTTCAAAGAATTGGAGACGAGCTGATAGTCCTCGTAATGTTGGGTCTAGCAATTATAGACACTTTCGCAAAGGTTATCACAATAGAAACTATCCGAGTTTTTCTTCTCGAGATAATTATCCTCGCCGTCAAGAATATTACGATGATGGTTACGGAAACTGTGATGCAAACCAGAATAATGGTTATGATGGGCAATATAATGATAATTACAGGGGAAATAAATATCGCGGCAGACCTAGACATAACAAAAGAAAATCTTATCGTCAGGCAAACGCTGCCCAACATGAGTCTCAGGATGCCTGTAGTCAAGTGAACGATAGTAGAAACTCTAATGCTATAACTGGCTCTGCTTTCGATTTTGGGAGAGCAGCTATGTGCCCCCAATGCTCAACATTGTTCGAGCCATCTACAGTATCTACCCTAATTTGTGGTCACCCTCTTCCCGCTCTTCCTGCTACAGTTGCGCATGACGGGAAAGGATCTCTTATCTTACATAAAGGTCTAGTGAATAATAATCCAGTCTCAGTACTTTTAGATTCTGGATGTACTACTATTGGGGTTAGGCAATCTCTCATAGATCCTTGCTGTGCCACGGGAAAAGGTGGTTAAGTGTGTGACATTTGGTGGAACTTTGGAGATATATCCTACTGCTATCATCCACATGGATACTCCCTTCTTCACAGGAGATGTCCACGCGTGTCTTCTTCCTAATCCTATTGCGGATCTAATAATCGGTCGTATTCACAGGGTTAAGGAATGTACCCCGCCGCAAATTGCTGCTTGGGAAGAACATAATATCCAAACAGCCAATGTGGTTGTAACAAGAGCACAAGCTCTTATTCCTTCAACTTCATCTAATGATAGTAATGAAGTTGGTAGCCAAGATGATCACTTGGTGATTTCATATGAATCGTTTGTGAAACTACAAGAAGAAGACTCTTCTCTAAATAAATACTTTCTTCTCGCTAAAAACGGTGATCCGAATCAAAATACAATTCACAAATCGTATATCACTATGAAGAATGGTATACTAGTACGTATGGTACAACACTCAGACAAATCTATGCACTCTCAAATTCTTGTACCCAAAAGTATGAGAGCCTTAATTCTTCAACATGCACACGATTCTCAGTGTGCTGGACACATGGGTTTTTCTCGCACTAAGTCGAGAGTTCTAGCGGCTTTCTTTTGGCCATTCGTAAACAAAGACATACGAATTTATTGCCGATCTTGTAAGATTTGTCAAGAAGTCAAATCTAGAGGTCCACGACATGCTGCACCTATCCAGGATGCAGACATTCCCATTCGACTATTCCAGAAGATGGCAATAGATATTATTGGCCCTTTTAAGATTAAGTCAGCCAGAGGACATCAATTCATCCTAACATGCGTCGACATGTGCACACGTTGGCCAGAGGCTATACCTCTAAATAGCATATCTACTGCCGATATCGCAGACGCTCTTTGGCTAATATTTTTTCGTTTGGGTTTTCCCAGAGAAATATTGTCAGACCATAGTACTCAATTGATATCAGACACTATGTCGCAGGTGATGTCTATCCTAGATATTAAAAGGTCTCTCAGTAGTTTTTATCACCCAATGTCTAATGGGTTAGTTGAACGTCTTAATAGAACACTTAAGAACTTACTTGGCAGGATTACTGAGGATCATCCTCAGGATTGGGACAGGGTTTTACCCGCGGCTCTCTTTGCCTATAGAGAGGTCCCCAACGAGCATACAGGGTTTTCTCCTTTTCAACTAGTTTTTGGCGCGCAACCGCGCGGTCCTATGTCCTTGCTACACGATTTGATAACTACCGATAATATTGACAATGACACTCAATCTTCATATGAGTATGTCATTGCTCTCAGGCATAAGATTATCGAAGCATGCAAGTTAGCGACTTCATCCTCTGAATTTGCCAAAGAAAAGGCGAGGCAATTCGCTAATAAGAAGAGACGCCTATGTCAACTTTGTCCTAAAGACAAAGCGTTTGTCCTACTTCCTTCGAGGGAGAACAGACTTCTCATTGCATGGAAAGGTCCATATAGAATAGTCTCAAAAATTTCCGATGTCGACTATGTTGTCGATATTGATGGAAGGCATAAAACCTTCCATATAAATATGCTTACGGAATTTATTGAACGACCAGACTATTTGCAGCCTATTTTCCAGGCGACGGACGATTCTCCAGTCCAACATGGTCATATCTCATCCTTGTCGGTTATACAGGAGGAGGAAACTACGTTTTCAGATGTTAATCTACCTCTTCCTATGATTCCACTCAATTCTACGGAATCATGGAGAAACGTTTCGGTTTCTTCTAATTCGTCTTTTGAGGAACAGCGTCAAGTATCTTCTTTGCTACAATCATTTCAGGATGTCCTTACCGACATTCCTGGACACACACATATTATCAAACATGACATTATACTTACTGATCATAATCCGATCAGAGTAAGACCATATCCTATCCCTATTCATTTCCAAGCGCAAGTCGAGAAAGAATTGGATGAAATGATACAATTGAAAATAATTGAACCATCCACTTCAGCATACTCTTCGTCCATGGTTATTGTTCGAAAGAAAGACAATTACATACGTCTTTGCGTCGATTATCGCAAATTGAACCAAGTTACGAAGTTCGATGCTGAACCTATGCCTTTATTGGAAGATCTACTTACTAGACTTTCTAAATCGCGATTCTTTACTAAACTTGACTTGTCGAAAGGCTATTGGCAAGTTCCGTTAACTGAACGCGCCAAACCTTTCACTGCTTTCTCAACACCTAGGGGTTTGTATCAATGGAATTTTATGCCTTTCGGGCTGATGAACGCCCAAGCTCCTTTCGTACGCATGATGCGTCGAATTCTCTCATATCGTACAGATGTCATCGCATACTTAGACGACATCTGTCTTTTCAACGATACTTGGGAAGAACACTATTCGGGTTTGAATGAGTTACTGTCTACTCTACGCGAGCATAATTTGACTGCAAAAACCTCTAAAGCTTTTGTTAGGTTTAGTGAAATTTCTTTTGTAGGTCATCGTGTTGGTCATGGTCTATTGAAGACAGATCACCAAAACATTTCTAAGATATTAAATATCTCCGTTCCTAAAACAAAAAAGCAGATACATAGTCTCTTGGGATTAATACAATTCTACGGAAGATTCATTAAGAATCTGTCCTCCATTATGGCACCTCTTTCAACTTTATTGAAAAAAGGTTCTCCTAATATGGTGCGCTGGTCCCAAGAATGCCAATCTTCATTGGATCAGATTAAGAATTTGTTCTCATCTAATCCTATCTTACGACTACCATCGATTGATAAGACTTTTGTCCTTCGTAGTGATGCCTCTTCCACTGGCATCGGGGTGGCACTTATGCAGGAGTATTCAGGAACGCTGCATCCTGTGATGTATATCTCTAGGAAATTGAATGCGGCAGAAAGGAACTATTCGGTTTTAGACCGTGAATTGTTAGCTATGGTCTGGGCCATGCTTAAGCTACAAAGATTCCTTCTAGGCGCGCATTTCATTATGGAAACCGACGAAAAAGCTCTTACAGCTATGCAGAACAAGGATTTGAAGAGCTCGAGATCTATTCGATATGCTATTGCTCTTCAACCTTTTCATTTCACGGTGCGGGTTATCCGTGGTTCGGATAATGTGATGGCGGACATACTGTCTAGATGCCAACATGATTCCACTTAAGTCTTGTGTCCTAGATTTCATGATACATTTCCAGACTCATGTCCGTTCATAATATACATTAACAAATTTGTTTCACCTTAGATTAGTAAATTGATTGTTTTCTTTCTCTATTACTATTTTTGATGTAATGTGGAAGGCTGACTTAACATAAAATAAAGGTCAAAAATAAGAAAAGGAAAAATTTTAAAATGGCCACATATGATACTTAAATAATTTTGTAGTGGCTATAGGGCATTATAGCATGTTACTAATTGTGTCATTTATATTGTTCTCAGTGCAAACTAGTACTAAGTACGGAGCGCTTGTGAGAACCATGATGATGCCATACCTTACATTTGTTCGAGAGATCGCAGCACTTATTTGTATATAGTATACTTCTATTGTTAGATAATGTGTAAGGAATTTAACAAATTTGGTCACGTCCATCCATTACATATATTAATGGTATAACATTGTAATTTGTATATTGATATGACTTCTTGAGATAGATTGTCATTTGTCATAGCTATGATTATAGTATTGCATAATTGTTTGATAGTTATTTAATTTTTGTTAGTATCGCCAGCAACTGAGGTTTCTTTGATGGTACCTTCCCGAATATATTTTCTATTATTTGGTGAGATGATTTGATTCTCTCCGGACGCTCTATGTGTGCGTCGATTCAACCTGACATTAGGTTGATTCTTTCATTGGCGCATTATTCATGTGTCATCAGCTTGTGGTATCTTGCTCATTGATGTATTTAAAAAAAATAGGTAGTCTGTAGCTGTCGTTTTTGACGGAGTCATAATAGGTAAATCTATGTTGTAAAACTTTGTTGGTCAAAGTTGGATAATTGGGTATTAACTTCTATGACAGGTTGTTTAAGGGTTATCTTCTCTTTCTTTCAATCATTGTCGTTGATCTGTCTTAACGATGCTCAGTTTTATGCTGTCTAGGCATGCGCAAGTTCTGAGCGCGGACTGAGGAAACTTCCGTCAGGGAGATTGTGTTTTGGGCTGTCGGACATGATTTCCGTTGTGATTTTCTCTATATCATCGTGGGGATTGGAAAGTCTTCGATATGACTGAAACGTCAATGTTTTCCCCCCAGAGATTCCCTGTTCGTAAAGAGTGACGACAGTTATTAATTGTGTATCCGGAGGATTCTGTAAAAGGTAAAGAGACATTCTTATTAATATGCCTTTGGTTGCAGAACATTTGAAGTTACCTATCTGCGAGTGAAGCTCACAGATCTTGAGAGACAGAATTCCTTCTTGCTTCTTGTGTTAGCCAAATGAGACTATGTGTCTTCTATTGAACAGAAGCCTAATGATGATGATAGATTATTGTGGACGCCGCAGGTTGGCAGTATATATGTTTAGCATGGCTTGATCGTGCCTGCTAACAAAGGATACACAGCTGTCTACATATTGAGGCCCTGTATTACGGCCAATATTTTTCAGCAAGAGGAAATATATCTGGCGGGCTAGGCCAGTTGAATAACAGCCTTATGTATTATTGCTACGCAATTTAGGAGCTCGTTTGTTGGACGACAGAGCTAATTAAGTACCTGACGCGCTGAGTCAATGGTACGGAAGCTACATTATAAACTGTAACATTAGGACAGATGATGTTTGGGTATGTCCTAGTTGATGTATGATGCAAGCCGTTGATTACCAGACATTTAACAGTCATTCATTATTTATGTGAAGTCCTTGATCTTGTCGATTTGACTGTCCTGTTGATGCTACTGTCAGTTTCGTAAATAAATGTTTGAAACGTGCCAGCAGTCTTCAATTCATCATTGACTACTGCATGCGAGTGGATGGGTGCATTATTGACTTAACTAAGAGCTTCAAGCATTCGCGTTCTCGTCTACACCCACACTCAGCACATCATAATACCAGTACCACACATCTATAACATGTACGCTGTTTTGTGTGAGTAATCATATTACCCCTGGCAGCACCTCACGCTGGTGACCTACATCAACACCGATACATTACACAGTCCAGGTGATAAACGACACGTTCACTCTGCCAGCTTTCACATCACGCATAAACAGTACGTTACAAATATATATATATATATATATATATATATATATATATATATATATATATATATATATATATATATATATATATATATAGGGCACTGAAGAGGCTTAGCGAGACTGCCGAAAAGGCATCAGGCTGGCTGTGGAACAACCGCAATGGGCAATGTAAATCGTGACAATAAACGCTGCGGTACAGAAAACACCAAAATTTTTCTAAGTCCACAACGCTGAGTTTTTTTGGTGTACTAGTGAAAGGGCTGCGACTCTGGGGCAACAGGCGATGTATACTATAGGGAGTGTGTCAGGTACAGAATTTCAGTTGCTTGCGGCACGCAGGGGCTAAGGCGCGTCGGCTGCGCGCTAGTGTCTCAGTGTGTGTCCTTAGTTTTGAAGGGCGACGGAACGAACGGAATAATTTGTCCTCTCTTTGTTACTTTCACAATTGCCCCCACGGCTGGCGTTGTGGATTTAAAAGTTGCTACCATAAGTGAAATAGGTTCATTTTCGATACAAGACAACAGGAAGCTGAGACGCTTGAGAGTCATGACCCAAGTGGGCCCGCCCCCCTTAGAGTGTAAAGGAGTAATCGGGCCGAAACACTTGTCGGATTGTGGGACTTCTTCTGATGATCAGATTGCTTCCTGTTGTATCGCTCTGTAAAGAGTTTCCTATCATATATATATATATTAATTTGTGGGAATCAGTAAAAAGAAAATCTATAAATTAGATAGGGTCAGGGCGACCACAGTTTTTGATATTTAAAATAATTTGTGAATTGGCCAAGTCGTTTCTGTAATAGAAAAGGTAAGTTAGGTAGCTCTCGAAGAAACACAATGCAAAAGGCTAACAGACAAAGTGAAGGAAACATTATACAAATGGTGAATACAAAAGATCAACTGTAGAAGTAATTTCAAGAGTCATTTTACGTGAGAAAGCTTTAATGCTTAGTAAAGTTTGTTTAATGAAATGATTTCTCGTGGAAACGAGTGTTTGCTTCCGATAATCTGATTATCCGAAATACAATGATCCGAACAACCAATGTCACGTATTAAATAGGATAATAAGAGTTCTTGTGTACTACACAACGTAGAAAATTGAATTTGCTTCTCCCCACGGCACTCATTGACGTACGCAAAATAAACAGTGAAATAAGCTTCAGTTCTTTTTTTAATTTCTATTTCCTCTTTAGAAGAAATTAATTTTGGCTTTATTTATTCTGAGTAAGTCAATCTTCTGACACGAAATAAAAGTAAACATGTGAAAATGGTTAATTACAATTAGCTAACACGTTAAAAATAACCTGCTTGTTTGTGTCAGCTTAACCTGCTCGATTCATATGGGCAGAGTCGGCTCTACAAATGTTTTAAAGGCGGTGCTATTTCTCGTAATGTCGCCTCTCCCGTGCAGTACTTTATGATGTCTTAGGAGACTTAATTTCATACTACTGAGTTGAAGAACACTGTAATTTTCAAAAGGGGTGTTTGCTGTAGCATTTTACAAATTAAATTGCTTTGATGTTTTTTTTAAATCTTTTTGTATAATGTTGTTTTCATTCGTGTTGAATTAAAAATGGTCTCTCCGTGTACATTTTATAAACAATAATAATATAGACCAATTCGAAAACGACCAGTGTCATTTCAACAAATACATTTTTACTTTCAAAATTTCTGTTTCAATCTTCTGGTTTATTTTTTTTTGCTAAGTTTTTTTTTCCAAGTAAATTTCGGCTCCATGAAGAGGGCAGCAGTGTGCGAGCACCGACCGCACTGCCCACAAGCTACCCCTGTTAGTAGGTCATTGCATATCATGTCATAAGAACTCGTTCGTCTTTTTAAATTACTTTTACCTATTTTGTGTCCCAGTACTTTCACTATCTGGAAAGGACATCGTTAACAAAATTGAAAATACTTTTTTAAAGTTTCCAGGTAACTATCCGTTACGCTTTGCGCCTGTAAAATTTTAGTTTTTCTTGAAAAATCAGAAATATCATTTTCTGTTCCGCAGCCGTATCTCAATCAATCAATCAATCAATCAATCATGCGACAACTGTAGCTGATCCCGTTCCAGAAAGCATGTACGATTAATCGCATGCATTTGCAGCTGTGGTTTCTGTGACAATTCGTTTTACATAATGAGATTGGGAGCCCAAAGCACAATCATCTTTATTACTACATCCTCCATAACCATCAGCCATATGTTTGCTCATATGTAACACCATAATCTGGATTTTCATAGTAGTTACAGTTAAGCACACCAAACATCACCTTCAGGTCCATCAGCCTTGTCGCCGTTGACCTATGATAGCATAAGACTCTACGCTAATGCTGGTGAAGGATCATCACAAATTAGGTTTATAGTCAACTTGGGTGAGTCGACAATACGTAATATTCAGACAAAATTTACTTCTGTCATTTAGTCTACGCTGATGTTTACAAATTTAACAATGTAGAGCAGAAACCTCCCACTTTTAAAATATGAGGAAAGGGCTATCGACCTACATAAAGTACGAAATGAAGAAGTTTGATATTTTCACGCGATTATGACTTAATCAACTGCCCATAGGTGCTCAGTCTCCATCAGTATATGTCGAAGAGTGTGACTGCTGACTGTCCTTGTAGCTCGCTGGTTGTATACACGACGGATGCTTCCTCTCATACGTCCATCTCTGCTAGCCTTACGTTTGATGCTCAATTCCAACAGTCTTAACCTTGATGATTCATCTATTGCAGTGTCATTCTCTAACAGGTGATCATTAATTGTTCTCAGTATCTCTCCCTTATCCATATCCAGTCAGGGCCGTCTTAATAGCGATGTTGGTGATGTTAGGAATTTTAAATATTTCTACCTTAATTAAAATGAATTTTGATGCACAATTTTGCTATAAATCTATTTTAAAAAGCATGTTGGGTAAGATGAAGAATTCGTCAACTTACCCACGTCATGTTTGATTTGAATCCCAGGCCTTTCAAGCGAGAGACTGAGTAATTATCCACTCTGCCAAGAGATGTCTTATGAACAATATGGCAGCATCCAAGCATACTGGGCACTGCCAAGTGTGCCCATGCCTTAAGACAGCACTGTATCCAGTGTCCCAACTGTGGGTTTATCTTGATGCTATTCTATCAGCTCTCTCATTACCACATACCCCTGCATGACCAGGACAGCAGATCCACACCAGCTCTTGTACACTCGAAGCTTCTCTCAATGTTTTCCATTCAAGCCGCAAGCAACCACTTTGAACCTTTCGAAGCATGGACTGAGAGTCTGACACAATGACTATCTTGGTTCATGAAGTTTCAGTTATCCACCTTAAGGCTGCAATAACAGTAAATTAATATGAAACAAACATAAAGGTATATTTTCAGGCACTCGTAAGAAATAAAGAAGTAGAACACTAGACAACAGAAAAACAACAGACATGAGTGGCTTACCCAGGATTTGAACACTGGACCTTCTGTACCTTCTGTTGTCTAGTGTTCTACTTCTTTATTTCTTACGAGTGCCTGAAAACACACGTTTATGTTTGTTTCATATTAATTTACCGTTTACAGGCCTCGGGTTTCCCTGCAGTAACAGCCTCGACCTCCATTCACATTCTAGAAGTTGTTATCTAGTAAGCCCCGCTTTGTTCGGCGACGATTCTGCCCTGTACCATAGCAGAGATGCCCCAACCTGAATTCTCACCACGGATCACAGACCAATCTGTACACACGATGGCATCATTATCCCCGGCATGATCATGTATCAGCTGATTAATTTCAAGTTCTGCTTTTCCATTGCCCCAAGTTCTACACTCTCTGCCATGGCTGACGATGACTTGCTGGTAGTTAATCCAGTTCTCACCTAACATACCCACTCTTCCCCTTTGAATATGTTTTAAACTGTGGCTACCTGCCTGTGCCATCCATGACATCCCTCTCTTTATTCTTGCTTCCTTAATGTCAGCTATGTTTCCATGCAAGGGTTGCGGGCACATATTGTTAAATTGACACAGACGCTGCTAACCTAATTTTCATTTCTTAAAAACTGAAATATTTAAAAACGAAATATCATAAACGACATCATAACATACAGTACGTAACGAAATACAATTTAGGATGACTAATGAATGAACATCGTGGTAGAACATTGTTCTACAAAACAGATATATTTACATGTCAAACATTAAAAAAGTTCTTGTTCTCAAAATGTCAAATCTAACACTGCACATTTTTTTCTTCAGAATGGAAAAACAAAATACCAGATAGGTTCAAACTTGTTGATATCATTTGCTACATGTTTATTTTACATATAATTCAATTATGGTGACAGCTTATAAAACTCAATCAGTCGGTGACCGTGCCATTGTTCAAACAAGGGAAGCCATTGTTGTTTTCAGACTCCTGTTGGTAAGTTTGTTTCATTTTTATACCGGAGAGGCATGATCGTTAAAGAACTTGTTTCTTGAGTCGCGCTCTAGTCTACCCAGATACACAAATTGGACACCTAACTTTGCTGAGTTATGGAAGACAAGGCAGCGAGGAAGAGAGCTCACCCCAATTTTTTAAGCTGAGACCTAGTATACAACTACGGTAGTATCTATTATGAATCGATTTTTACATGAATACTGTAGACCTGCCGTAGACGAAACTTCTATTTTTCGGCTAGAAGTAGACTTTACGAATAGGAAGCCAGTCATTGTCCACGCTTAAATTTCACAAAATTTACTGAAACATATCAATAAACAGTCAGGAACATGTCGCAGCTTCATTTGATACTTTATATATTTAATTGGTCAACAAAAATCTAGCAACGCGCTAGCATTGAAACAATTAGAGCAAACAACTGAAGAATTATCATGATGGCTGTTGACCAAGCTAATGCATATATGGATGATGATGGAGCTGATCGTGCCGTATCTAGAATTCGGATTACTCAGTTTATACACAACAAAAGCCCCAAGTTGACAGAATGGATAAAACCAGAAATAAAAAGCAGTAGAACTCCATTTATCCGAACCCCAATTATCCGAACATCCAATTATCCGAACACTTCTTCCAAAAAACAAATAAAAAAATCAGGAGCCACCAGTCATGTTAGACTACATTTCTGAATCTTTTGATGCGGCAAGCTTCAAATGTGTGCGAACAATTTGTAGAGGATATGATGGGCTAATGGTCGGTCGCTTACGTACAAGAAGTCAGTTAGATCATAAAGTCAGTTAATATCTGGTTTACCAATCCAGTGTACGTGTGCGTTCTAGGCAGAACACTGGCTAAACAGACAGTTCAACTTAAAATAATTGTGTCTGCTACTACAGCAGAATAATTTTGGTGTACAAGTATTTCTCTGTGCGATATGGCATCTTCCAGTAGGCCTAAAGCATATAAAAGGAACCGCAATGTTTTGTCAATTGAAACGAAAACAGAAATTATCAAGAGACTAGGAAAAGGTTAAGCTGTGAGGTCATTTTGGAGTATTTTAGATGGTGAGAAAGCTACCGTCTCTGACATCAAAAGTAACAAGGATAAAATTATGAGTTTTGCATCGAAATTGGATAGTGAAAATGGGTCGAAGAAACGTAAAACCATGAGAAATGCGAAAGATTTGAAATTGGAAGAGGCTTTGTATATATGGTTTGTGCAAAGAAGAAGCAAAGGGGAACCTATCTCTCGCTCTCTATTGTGTGAAAAGGCACTTCAGTTCAACAATCAACTTGACGGTCCTCCTGACTTTAAGGCTAGCCAGGGATGGTTAAGAAACTTTAAATCTCGTCATGGCTACGAGAATTGGAGATTCAAGGGGAATCTTTATCTAGCGATGCAACTGCCGCTGAAAATTTTAAAGAAACATTCTTGGCTTTTTTGGAAGAAGAAGGTTATTCACTCGATGATGTGTATAATGCCGATGAGACTGGCTTATACTGGAAATCATTGCCTCAAAAATCACTTGCATCTCAGCACGAAGCATCTGCCCCTGGGTTTAAAAAGTGCAATTTTGGTAGCCGCGAATGCCAGTGGAAGTCATCGTTCACCGGTGCGGTGCTAATGATCGGCGAAGCCAAAAAACCACGTTGTTTAAAGAATGTGACATGTCTCCCATTGTGCCACAAAGCACAGAAGAGTGCTTGGATGAATAGTGAAATATTTCTTGATTGGTATACAAATCAGTTCATCCCAAATGTGAAGAGGTTGAGAGAACAAGAAAAGAAAACTGGAAACGAATTTCTTCTACTGGACAATGCACCATCTCATCCAGAGACGGATACATTGAATGCAGTTGATGCAAATTTTAAAGTAATTTTGCTGCCTCTCAATGTAACAGCACTGATTCAACCAATGGATCAGGGTGTTATAGCAAAGCTTAAAAAGATGTACAAGAAGGAAGTCCTGCGTCGTTTATTGTTGGCTGAAGATGAAGAAAGTGGGGTGGCGTTTTCCAAAAAGCTTAATCTCAAAGACTGCTGCTATATGTTAGCTGATGCTTGGACCACCCTGTCACAGGATAATCTCGACAAGGCTTGGAGTAGATTGCTTGGGAAAAAGGAGGAAATGAAACTACTGCAGTGGACACAAATGATGATTGTATAAATGAAGTTGTGGAACTGTTTCAAGCAATGCCCGGATTTTCGGACTGTGACAAAGATGATGCACACATGTGGCTAGAAGATGATAATGATTCTGGTTTTCCGTTTTTGAATGACGAAGAAATGTTGTTTTTGTGCAAGAAGAAAAAAAAATGCATGTAGTGACCGATGACAAAGACTCCTCAGAAGTACATGATGTACTTGTAGATTAAGAAGAAAACCCAAAACGTTGACCAAGTCCTGAAGAGGCCTTTATAGCACTAGAAACAGCGATGGCTTGGTACGAGCAAGAAGATGACAGCTGTCCTACACAGCTTCTGCTGTTGAAGAGAATGCGGGACTTAGCACCCAAAAGGAGACTATCCAGTTTGGTGCAAAAGAGGATTCCTCATTATTTTAAATAGTGGGCTACATCTGTACAAGTACATGTATACGTAAGTTGCGCCTGGTTTTGAATCGTTTGTAATGTTACAATATTTTGATAACATTTCTCTTTCTTAAAAAAAATAATTAATACAAGTAGTACATGCACTGCAGTGTAATGAAAGATTTTGGTGATACAGTGATCTAATACAGTGTGGGTATTATTATTACAGCACAATTAAATATGTTTTATAGTGTATTTTCCTTGTGATGGTTAATTATTTTTAGAAATATGTGTACATGTACTCGATACATTATGTAATCCAATTATCCGAACATTTGATTATCCGAACGATGCTTGGTCCCATGGGGTTCGGATAAATGGAGTTCTACTGTAATTTGAAAATTGCTTGCAGGGTGGAGGGCGTTCTATTCCGAGCGAAGGCCAACAGCTAAACAGGAGTACGACACTTCAAAGTCATAACCCAAATGCCTCCTACCTTCCCACTTGTCAAGATGATTAAAGATCTGAGACACTTGTCTGATGGCGAGCCGCTTTTGATGATCAGACTACTGTGGTTGTATTGTTGTGTGCAATATAGTTTCGTATCTCATAAAAATAAGTATACATTTTGCAGTATACTGAATTTAACCGCAGCACATATAATATTCGCAATGACACATGTTCAAATCTCCGGTAAGTTCATATATTTTAAATGTGTAGTTATGTTGTTTATATGCGTTGTTTATTTTTAACACTATTAAAACTGTGATCTACAAACTGGAATCAATAACGAATTCAACCAGCGGCCCTATTCAATCTTCATTGCGGCCCGCTCCATGCCACAGTATGCAATTGGAACTTACCATTTTCCTGGACCTGCCCTCAGTTTGACTCGGGAACAAATCTGCGTAATCATTATACTTTGTTTCATGCCTTGTAAACTTGTAAGCAGCTGTGGTGCCTCATATTGGCAAAACTCTACCCAGTAGAATTATAGATCTCTACTACTATAATTTATATTTAAATATTGCCTCGTTTATTGGTCACAAAATGCTTATATATATATATATATATTACTGTTCAAAAAAAGAAACGCATAGCTACTGAAGGCTCACACATAGCCATAATTTTGACATTCAATAACTTTTTTAATTTAATGAGTTAATTGTTCAAATTGCACACAAGAATACCTTAGGGTTCAACCAACCAATTGACAGTTGTTTTGCATCTGGGTCACGTGAGTTTTTTTGGAGTACTGGCTTTCCCGTTAGTATGGTGTGTGGCCTCCTCTTGCATCGATCAGCGACTGGCATCTCCTGGGCATGGATGCGATCAGACGTCTGATGTGGGCCTGTGGGATGGCTGCCCACTCTTCCTGGAGTGCCTGGAACAGATCACGACGATTGGCTGGAGCAACGTCTTGGCGACAAACACGTCTATGCAGCTCATCGCACAGGTGCTCAATCGGACTCATGTCTGGAGAAAGGGATGGCCAGGGAAGGGTGAGAATGTTGTTGGCAGTCAGGAACTGCGTGGTCAACCGTGCACAATGGGGTCTAGCGTTGTCCTGTTGAAACACAGACCTTTGGGCAGCCAAAAGTGGAAGGACATGGGGTCGAAGAATTTCATTGACGTATCGTTGTGCATTCAAGCCTCCTTCAATGTGCACCAATTGACTACTTCCGTTGTAACTGATCATTCCCCACACCATTGCACCTCCACCACCGTGCGGCGGAGCTTCATCAACACAATTTTGGGCAAAACGTTCATTTCGCCTACGGTAGACCCTACGCCGTCTATCATGACGCTGCAACAAAAAGAAAGAATCGTCACTAAACCAGACACATCTCCATTGATTATCAGCTGCCCAGGGACGATGCTGGTTGGCCCAAAGAAGTCGATTTTGGCAATGGCGGCGCGTAAGGACAGGTCCTCGGTGAGGTTGTTGTGCCCAAAGTCCAGCGTCATGCAGTCTATTCCGGACAGTTTGATCAGACACATGACGTCCTGCAGGCAATGACTAGGCAGTTGAGGAAGCTGTTGTAAACCTGTCTCTGAGGTGACGAAGCCGAATAAAGCGATCCTCCGCTGCTGTTGTCACTCTGGGTCGTCCACTGCGATGCCGGTCTTCAACTGAGCCAGTGGCTTGGAACCGGTGCCAAAGTCGACTGATGGTACTCTGATGCATGTTTAGACGTCTGGCAACCTGACCTTGACTTTCGCCTGCATGCAGTCGGCCAATAGCAATGTTCCTTAAATTTATCGATAGAGACGCCATAAATGTCTGCTTGAAAAAGAACTGAATTTTGTTTGTGTAGCGTTATCCTTTTATAGGGTTTCAGTTGCGTAGTCAGTGAATAGTGTTCACCCCAAATTTTGTTGCTTTAACGTGCTCGCAACATGAGCTGTGGTCAAAAATTGCGTCATAAACACTATTGACCACTGCGTTGTAACGATTACAAAAACGAACGCAATTCAGGTCAACACATGCATTTGACACTGTAAAGAACATTTGAGGCTGGTTTTTATATACCCTAGCACCAAATTTTACTTACAAACTCATAAAAACGCGCCCTTGGATAATTATGCGTTTCTTTTTTTGAACAGTATATATATATATATATATATATATATATATATATATATATATATATATATATACACGCACACACCAATACGAGGTGTGTATACACACACACACACACACACACACACACATATATATATATATATATATATATATATATATATATATATATATATATATATATATATATATATACATATGAATGGTGAAGTTTCACCATTTTTACTTTGCTTCACATCAGAAAGGGCTATACTTAAAAGTAGTAAAAGCTGTTAGTAACTAATGTACTACTTTTTGTTAAGAACGTAGTGAGTTTGATTCATTCACATGAGTTGCAACAACGGCTTTCTCTTTATTAATCTTTAAAACTGGACATGAGTTTTAAGGTAGCCGTAGGGTAGAAACATGAATTCTTCTTTTAAATAACTTTACATTTTGCCTATATATGTCAAAGTGTTCCTTGGTAAGAGACTATTCTAACCACATGGATAATTGCATGATTATGCTAATTTGCTATTCAAAATGGCCGTCGCAGTATAAAAAATACAGGGTTACTTTAAACCTAAATAACTTAATTAGTTCTCAATATATAGAGTTGAAATTATGCATACAAGTCCACAAATGAATGCACTATGTCCTAAACCTAAAATATTTGGGATATCAAGAAATATAGCATGTCCAATGTGTGACCATTTGTAAAAAAAAAAAAAAAAAATTATAATTGGAAATTTATCTAACCTCATTTGCATGCAAAACATCTGTAAAAATAAAACAAACTGAGAGGGCAAAACAAAATTTAGTTCAGAACAAGGTTTAAGATGCAAAATAAAAACACTCTGCAAAGTTTCAGGGCATTTCCAACAATTTATTCTTGAGATATGGCTTCTAAAAATGTACCTGTCAAAGCTGAAAAAGGGAAATCGAGAAAAATGAAGAAAAAGGAGAAACAATGTTACTGTTATCTTACTGTATTTTAATGACCTGCTAGAGTATGTATGTATATCCCCTGTCCTTTTCTTCTGACTTGTCAGTAAACCCCTTTCTGGTGGCTCTCAAAGTCTTTCTTCTTGCTTTGGCTTTGTCAGAAGATTTTGTGATGGAGTTATTGGTTCTGTGTTGCTTCGCCCATATTCACAGCATGACCTTGGCCACGTGGTCGTATAAACGTTACCATCCTTATATTAATTTCCTTGTTCGTTTTTGTATTTTTCCCTGTTTCCTTTATATTTTCTGCATCTCTTGATGTTTTGAAAGATTTTTCCTACGAGCAGTTGCTACATTTGACAACGATTGTGTGACAGAAATCCTGCTTTGAACACTTTGATTCTTAATTGAGCCTACATGACATCATAAACTTACAACATTCTACACATTTCATGCCTGCTGTTACGAAGTTATTCAAGTGCTCCATACTCATGAGAATAAAGGCATTATTTGTATGTCCATCTTTTTCATGGGTTGAGAGGGTACTTTTCTTCAATTTCTTCACAGATGATGGTGAAACATCATAATCGATAACAGGTGCTTCATTATTATTTTGATTTGCTACCACTAATACCTGTGTGCTGATTGCCAAGAAAGTTGCGTTTTCTCGACAGTTTATTCTTTTGTTTTTTTTGTTACCCATAGTGTTCTTGTTAAATTGATTTATACAGCTTACCCCAATAAAGTTAACCTTTTCACTCAAACAGGTGGAACAGGAATCTTTGAACATTGATAGAATTGATATTTCAATGCAAAAGTTGATAGAAAAAGGAAGGGAACACATACTTTATGGAGAGTAATGTGCCTTCCAATAAATGGTTCTCTGGTGTTTTTTGGTACATAAGAGTTATGGAATGATTATCAATTCACATTTTTAGTATGTGAATCATAATGTTTTTAGAAAGTGGTTGGTAACTAGGGGTAAACAATGCGTTGTTAAGGAAAATTAATGTCATCCCTTGGTCACGTATCCCTTAAAAAGTAAAAACACTAAGCATCACTGGACAATATAAACCTATATACTGTGGAGAGAAATGGTTTGGCTTAGTAAAAACATAAAAAATGAATCTGAAGTTTTTCACTAAATGTAATGAAATTCTACCCTACGGCTACCTTAAAAGTTTGCCTTACTATACAGAGGTTCACTGGCTTTCTTATCAACTTGTTTTGAGGGGATTCTGACTACTTCGTCTTGAAATTAAAATAGTCTTAGATATGACAAAGTAGTCATGAGACAATCTTGACGGCAACGGTTGCGTTCAGGACTTGGCATTCACGGTAAACATTGCGGAGTATTTAAAAAACCGTAACTCGATGCTCGAACATCGACACGCATATACTATGTTAAAAAGGTCACTAAAAAATCTGCAATAAATTTGTAAATAAAACCCCGATCAGAATAATTCGTTCAGGGATTTATGTAGAACTACTAACCCATATGAGGAGCCGCGGTAGCATAGTGGTTAGTGCACTGGCTTCCTAGCGCAGTGGTCTATGGTTCGATCCCCAGATGAGGTGGGATTTTTTTAGGCCACAAATGGCTCCTGGGTCGACCCAGCCCCAATTGGGTACCAGAGCAACTCTGGGAAGGTTAAGGTGGCCGGCGTGATGCCGACCACATCACCCCTAGTGTGCCGACGGTCAAGATAATATGGGCCTAACACCATATTCCCAATATGCCTCAATGGGCGTGTAACGGGCTCCTTTACCTTTTTTTTTTTACTAACCCATATGATTATGGCAGTAAGAGAGCATTCGAATTGGTAATGTTTGAGCAGATAAATATTTTGTCGACAAACTAGCACAGATTCGCATAAACACCTAAATGTGATGGCAATATGACAAGAGAAAGGTGGAACGAAATGATTGACGTTCCAGAGCAAGCTGAAAAGGAACGAAATGATTGGACGTAGCGGAGTACAAGGGAGATGGGTATTCACAAACGTTTGTGTGCTGTGTATAGAAGGTGTGCAGTCGATATGAGCACCGTTGGAGTACGAGAGTTAAGGCTTCAGGAAGTGGAGAGACAGAGCTGCATGTGTAACCGGAATGACGACATTAGTAGTTAGCAATTATCCTCTAAGTTATTTTAGTACACAAGTTATTATAGAAATTGATGACGTAATTATCACATAGCCTCTTTGATGCGTGGCATTATACCATATGATGATGGATGGTACCCGCAGTCTGGTTTTGTGTAGTGTGTAGATGATGTACAGTCAAACAATGATTATGCAAAACAGGGCAATCCACACAAGGACGTTAGTTAACTCACGACGTATAAAGTCAATGATGCTTGTAACAGCTAGTGACGTTTTTCTGTATCATTTATTGTGGACGCCACAGTGACAAAATGTATACGCGAATATGTAGGTACATCAGACAGTCATTATCACAGCAACATAGTCATAACAGCAACGGATGGTAGATAGCATCATAGTAAAGATGATTCACAGGCATGTCAATACATTATAAGGCTGTAATGTAGTCGGGAAAATTCTCCATACCTTTCTATCTTAGCCAGGAGATAACCAGATGTATGAGATCAGTTCACTCTCCTTAATCTGACTTCAGCAAGACAGACACGTCTTCTGAAGTATAAATAATGTCCTCAAAAAAATATCCTCTAGATAACAAAAGGTTTCAAACCTAGTTCATGTAGCGAAGTAGCAAGTAATAGTCCTTGGGACATGCATCAACCCGATGCGGTACAATGTAGCAATATGTGAGCTGAGAAAACATCTCGTGATGAAGACTTTCAAAGACAGGCTACGAATCAAATGTCACTCACGAACAGATATCGATAAAGTTAATGTAAATGTAATTTACCTTGCCTTCACGAAATAACCACAGAAATAATACGCCTCCCGGCGTGTGGAAATACACTAGAGGAATCATCTCGAATAAACGAAATATCCATAAGAAGACTTCACATTCCTGACAGAATAAATTAGCAGAGACGCTCTCACAGAGACGTCCCTTCGCTATCGAAATCTTCGCTCACTGACTGGTGGGCGGAAACCGTTCGACAAAGACCCAAGACTTAGACATGCGCAGTAAAGCGCGATTTCGAACACAGTTCAGAAAACTTAAGACGTAAGGACCTTTACTGAGAACCAGCTTAAGAATGATTACCTTATAAGGAGAACCAACAGGTTGCCAACCGTTTTCTGAGAAAAGCGGCCTAGCAAGTCCATACATGGACACGATTCAAGAACGCTTAACAAATTTAACAACCATCAACACCAACGCGAGAAGACAACTGCTTACCATGAAGAGTGACTATAAATTCCACATGATTATTTCCCTTTCATTACAAAATATATATTGTACATAAAACGATGTTGCGAGAATTTCACACGCAACACTCTTATTGACATTTTTAATAAAGCCTTCTACAGTTACAGGAAATAATAAGAGACGTGAAATCTCTAAACAGAATTAAATATACCATCGAACAAAATGTTATACCATTTGCTATCTTACTAACTTGTATAGTAACTGTGACGTAAATATGACATAGACATAACTAGTGGACTATCTATCTTAACTAGCGGCTTCGCCAATGAAACAGATTATCCCAAAGGATATCCGGTAGACTGACAAATCAAAATAGCTTCCCCCAACAGTCTTAGAAACCAGTTTTAGATATATGGACCTCCCAAACCCCTAGCAGAGCAGTTCCCACTAAGATTTTTATAACTTCATAGAGACTCCAGTGAAGAGAATAATGGCTGACCTGATCTCTGGCCCTATGCCTCGTTTATTTTCTAACAAGTAATCAACAGAGATATTTTCAAGGTTTTCATTACAGGACTTATTTGGTAGTCAGTATGACCTATTCCTCAGGTGGGTAAAAATCTCGATTAGTAATTCGACTTCGATACATAGTAGACAAGTGTATAATGTCCATTTTTTCAGCAATATTAGAGACCTCAAATTGATGAGACATTTCATATTGAATAATGTATGCTACAGAAATAAAAATGGCTTCGCATTGAACTACCGTTGTACATCTGAATGAATCTAAATAAAAGTTCCATTGATATTTATTCTACAGACTTTGCTTCACTACAAATAGAATTGTTAATTTGAATTACTTAAAATTGAGTGATCAAGAGACTATAAGAGTACTGCCATTACTACTCCGCGAGCTACTTCCAATTCAAAATCTAAACCGAATCTGTAACCCGTACAAATGGCTCAAGTAAAATAACATCTCTGGAGAACATCCAGTAAACACAAACTTGATATATTACCTACGTTAGAATAACGTCGGAAATTCTTCTATTCTGTCCTTTATTCTTTCAACGGAGAATAGCTCCTAAATTACTGGGCACAAATATACATTGGCACAACACCAGCTTCGTAGTTGGTGTGTCAATGTAACACGCAACTTTTGCTTATACAAATAAACCTATCATTCTGTTCCGATCTTCTCAAATAATTTCCGACGGAAAATATATAACAGTTAGAGAGAAGAAAAATAAAACAGAACCAGAACCATTTTTATAAAATACTATCTGTGTGATTCCTGGCACACAGTAGAGTATTTTATGGTGCCCAGGACCAGGATTTAGATTGGAAGAAAAGACAAGAAAAATGTTATGGCTCAAATTAATCAGACCATATGAAATTATGCAGAAGAGATACTGATACAACAAAATCAACAGGCTATGCTAATGCAACAAACACAAATGGATCCACAACACATTCCGCTTCCGCCAGACCAAGGAGACATAAATTTGATGGCGTTACAAAACATGACTGTTACAAAGCTATATTGGCCATCAATTGTTAAAGTCATTTGTTGGTAAAAAGGATTCTTTTTTAGTTATTCTGCGGCTAATAATTATTATTGTTCATCTTTCGTTGAGCTATCGTGCTAATTTGTTGTTGTGTGCAAATGGTGAGGAATAACTTCAAATCCAACTTGATGAAGTTGATAACGCCATTTGAATTAGAGTCCACAAAACTATACAATGTATTACGTATACATTGAATTATTCTTGACATTCATATAATACGTTAGATCCGTGCAGTCCAATACAGTCTCCTCGATTAATATCAGTATCGTCAATAAATCCAGACTATATATACGCGATGCCGACGAGCGGAACATCCGATAGTGAGACCTGGAGTTTCGGCGAACGATTAATTAATAATAATAAATTACTCCCTTATGTTCCATTCCAAGGAAACAAAACCTACTTGAATAAAGATGCTCCGTTACTGCATCCATTAATAATATGGCCGACCCCATGGCCCATATTCAAGGAGAACATCTGCACAATTACTATATATATTGGGATCACTGAAGATCACGACTGGCTTCGACGGATTCCAAAATATGAAGGGTCTAGAAAGATCGTTGTTATGCGTTAGCATAACAACATACCACGTCATGACTGACTACACAAAATCGCGTTCAATAAAATATATTTTAGTGCAAAGCATCTTATGTAGGCGGCACATCAATATGTTAACGCGTAACTTTAAACTGGTAACAAATTGTAGTGGGCCAACATAATTAAATATGTCGGAACAATTCCCCCGACCGACGGGGTTTAAAGAAATCTGTTAGATATATTAAAAAAAATTTTTTTTAACACAATTAATTTTATCAAAGATAAAAATTTACGACATACGGCCTACGATGTTTTGAGTAAAACAGTGTCGAAGGTCGTCGTCGATGTACTAAAATGTCACATAATACTAGAAATAATAACTATGTTAGCGAAAGGAAACGTCAACAGTCAAGAAACGATAGATAAATATCATCTAATTAACTAAAGGTGTCTTAACTAACTTTAAGATGTAGTTAATTAATCAATGTACTAAAGTATAACTAATTAAATTTATTTAAGTAATTAATGTAATAAAGTATGAATGTCATGAGTGGATAATGTTATAGAAGTAATTCTATTTAATTAAACTAATATAGTATTGTCTGAAAATTAACCAAGACAAAGAAAACACTAAGATCACATGAGAAAATATACATGAAAGAAAAGAAATGAAAGGATGTAGTAAGGAATAAAATTAATAGAGTAAATTAAGTAATATGTATCAATAAATTTAAATTTGAAATATCTATATAATTGGAAACTAAATTAAAATTAATTAACATACTAATACATTAAAAGTATACCTAACAACTAGTGTATATTTGTGAGACATAAATGTTAAATTAAAGTGAGTAATGAAAATATACATAATATGCAATTGTTATAGGTCTAATTAAAACCTAATTGTCATAACTATGTGATTTATTGTTTAATAATGTTTATTTAAAAGTATTCACTCGTATAATAGTCTTGAGAAAACATAGAGTGCCGATCATGATAAATATCCCGTAATTATTTTGCACACATATAGTACGCCAGCCTGAATTGTTTATTCAGCCGAAGTAGATCACAAATGTTCCAGCGATACTCTGGAAGGTGTATGTATTAAACAAAGGTTTTAAAGTTCGAGCGTATAGTGCTGTTAGATCACACTGTAACGAGTGAGAGATATATGGACACAAACCAAAGTCCATAATCATGTCATAGAAGAATCAGTGATGGGTATTAATTGAAATTGACGTAGTATTTGAAAGCTTCATGCGAATCATTGAGACATAACTGAGTCAATTGTCCATATCATAAGCGTTTCTTGACATGAAAATGATTCGAGACCACTATTTTAATCCAACGCCGACATATAAGTACATGCAGTGCATATCGAATGGCTTGACATGTGCCGAAAATTGAAATACGTATTGATATTGGACCATGTCAAATGATAACGTCAGCATGAAATTGTACAGTATGTACAAGAAATACATATTGCTGTCCATAAATGTCTGAATGACTGTCGATCAAAGATTTTAATCCATCGTTGTCAGTGAAGGTTCAGCAACATATCATTGTCCAGCCTACAGTAATGAACGGAGTAGCATATGGCAACAACCCACTTCTGTCAACGAAAAACTGTTTGGAGATGTCGGGAACCTTGGGTTGACTACTGCCTTTATTAGAGTCATAAATGTGGAAGTCTGAAGGCGAACGAGGAAGTGAAGTTTCAGCAACATATCATGGAATGTAGGATATATTATTCGTGATGAAGTATTATTATGTCCATTGTTATTAATTCGTTATTAATGTTTTGTGAAGATACGCATATTTATGTCAAATCAAACCACTACGAAACTGGAACGTAGATTTCATAAGAGTCATCCATATAATCATCGAATGGAGAAACAGTGCATAAATGTTCGTGGTTTATAAGAAATGCATCATCATTTTACATCTGATGAGGAACCGTGAAATTTTTCGAACTTGAAATCGTTTCAATCGAAAACTTGATCTTGAACATGACTTGCGCCCAAACCAAAGTTGCCTGCTTCTGACGAAGAATAGTAAATTTAGTAAAGTCTGTAGACCTCAAAATAGTAGGTTTAACAAAAATTTCCCTAGAAATTTAGTGAAGCGCGGTATTATATTCTTCAGTTCATATTAATTTAACAAGCATGCCCTTCCACAAAAGAATAGACAATATACTAACTCATGCTGCATTGGCTGAGTAAAAGTAGAACAATCAACGAAGTTACTGTCTATCTTAGGCATGGTAAAAATAACGTAAAGACAAAAAGACAACGTGTTATAGTCGATAAGACAACAAAAGTGTTCTCTACAAGAAAAGCCTACACTAACCAAGCCATGTAAGAATAGATGACTAGGAAATAAAAAAATGATGACTAAATATGCTGAGTCATCAAAGAAATGCGATAATAAATCCAAGTATCGATGGGCTAATACCTGCGTGAAGCAGAATTGGGTACCAATTGTAACCTGAGAGAATGGTGGTGGAAATACGCACCATTATCCCGCTCAATAGCAGTGCGAGCGTCTCTATTGGTACTGAAGGTAACCAATGCCTCACCAAACCTGATATCGGTAGATGGCAACAGACGTACAAACTTAACGTCTGCAGTATAATTAAAGAAATTACCTAATGATTGCCATGTAGTACCTTGTGGCAGATTGCGCACGAGAACTGTGCGTGAATATGCACCTTTACCAATATACGTAGTACCATTGTCACGAAAATGTGAACAAGGGTGATGTGTAACCTTAGTTTGAGGTAGATTGTAATTTACGTTACTCATGCATGTAAAATTCTTTCTATCTAATGGATCATACTGTTGGACCTGAGTATGATAATTCCCACCATGCAAAGGTGTAGGTGTAAAGCATGTCGTAGACGACCGCTTGCTAGGCAAAGTGAAAACTTTTCTGACAGACTTATGGGTCTTAATTTTTCCATCTAAGTTCATCCCAAACCTACCACCATTATTCTTATTAGTAAAGTCATTCCAACTATTGACCACCTGAACAGTTTTCTTAAGAATAGTTTCACTCAGATCCTGTCGCCAAGACTTATTCCCGGAATTGGCAGTATTGTTATTAGAACTATTTTCATGAGAGTGATGGCTAGGAAAGTTGTACTTGCCTCGGAAAGATATTTTTAATTCCTTGGGTTGTGCTGACTTGTTCTTAGCACATGAAGTATTTGTGGCATGTCGTACAGAAGTGTTGACATAACCAATATTGGATAACCGAGTCTTATTCAAGACAACGTCCAATAACCCATCAACTCGTTTCCTTAATTTAATAATCTTAACTTTCTTTAGTGAAATCTCATGACTCTGTCTCTTATTTATTTTATTAAGGTTTACAATCTTACTTTTCTCCTGTATGAGTAATTTCTCAATGTTAGAAACCTTATCACTAGTCAAACTATCTTTTTGAACCTGAAGGCATTTGAGTTCTTGATTTGCAAGCTCAAGTGCTGTTACCTTTGAGTCACGCTCCACACATTTCAATTTTTTAATTTGGTTGTCTTCTATTACCACCTCTGGTAATTTCAGCATAGGAGATGAAGGCTGTGTCAACATTATTTTCTCAATAGGCAATTCCTCTACTTTACTTTTCTCATAAAATGATACACCCTTGTTTGCCCCTTCTAACGTATCAACCTTCGACTTCAAACTTAAACATTCTGAAATCAAATTTTCATAATCAGATTTCAACTGTTCATATTTCAATTTCATCTTATGAAACAATGTCTGAGATGTCTCAATACCTCCTTGATACTCAAGAATAAATTTCTCATTTTCTTCCCGCAGTAGTTTTACTTCATGCGTGGAAGAATTCACCTTAACCGTTTGGTCATCTATAGTTTGTTTCAATAAACTCACTTCATCCTCTAACTCTTTCTTCTGTCTAAGAGAAAATTCATAAAATTTCTTATTATCCGCTATCAACAGCGTCATCTGATTCTTCAGTGAAAAATTTTCAGACTCCATAACTAACAACTTCTTTTCATACTCCACTTTCAACTGCTGCAGCTCACTAGTAAGGGCCTTCTCTCTACATAAGTGTGTCCCCTTTTTCTTACCATCATGTACATTGTCGTCAAGTACAGCATGATGTATATTCTGTAATATATGATCATGTTTAACTTTAATACCCTTCCGCAAAAACGTAACGAGATCCCCCCGTAGTAACTTCACCAAATCCCTAGCCATAATCATATGAGGAACAGAATAAAAATTATACTCAGCAAACTCCCTTAAATCTGATGCCGCTTGACATAAAACGGTCCATCACAAATTCCTCAAGAGCAGGGCCTTGTAATTTATGGTAGTCCCTACCATTCATAAATAAATCCTCCAACACAAACAACATGTCCTTCGTAGACATTGTTATATCTATAGTGACTCACTCACTTAGTCAACTATATATAAGCTTAATGGCTAATATGGTACTGTGACTCACCTAGTCAATCAGATACCTATAATATGCTCTACAAATTAACTGTAAGCTCAAAAAAAATTATTTTGTTACCAATATTTTATAATATTATGCCTTACTCAGGCTAAACAACTAGTGGTTACATGACCTACTAGTGCAAAATACTGAAAATATTTCAGGCATCCAATATTTTCACTTAAATACTTATAAGTATTAAATTCTTATCATTATATTATTATGTTATTAATATTAGTGAAGAGTTAAAACAGAAATATTAAACAGAAGAATTACAAGTACGATATCACGCCACAATTTCGATTTACAAACATTAAAATGATATTAAGAACTAAATAAACGTCCGGAAGTAACACAGTGTACAAAAACTAAAACTAGGTCAGACCACGGCAATCTAAAAGATTGGACTAGACATGGACTCTATAGCAGACGTTACACTGGCAGTACATTTTACAAGTAGAACTGAAAAATAGTTAGATCAGATTGACAATATAGATGACAAACAAATGACAAAACTAAGTAAAAATGAAACTGAGGACAGTAAGAATACAACGTGCATATACTAGACTTCACAACTAAACGGATAATTTTTAATAAATTCGAGTACGAAAAGAGTATGCCACGAAAATTTTTTTTCAATGGATCTTTCGTAAATCGAAAATATTCAAACAGCCTTAACAAGAACGACCTGGATCTCTGCGGTCAGCCGACAGCGACATTACAGAAATCCTAGGTTCCCAAACCAACCTCCCGCAAATATAGACAATGACAATACATATTCATATAAACAATATAAAATACATACGTAGATAGATGGAGAGACATGCCTGAAAATTAAACATGGACTAAAATTTTATTGAGAACCAAAACTGGTACTTAACTTTCGCCATCAAGTATACCCTTCGACCAGTGCTGACATGCACTAACAGAAATGGATTTGATGTCTGGAAAGATAGTTCAGGCCTTGATAGAACTTGTTTTCTTGATAACTTGAGTCCGCTGGAACTTTTTGCCCTTGAAGTTTGAATTTGCTAGTAGTATGTAACGGCCAAGACATTTTTGCTTGACAAGGTTATTACGTCATCTTTACCTCTATTACGCATGCGCAGTGATTTTTTTTTCTTATTCAAGTCTTGCTAAACGTAGGGAAAATGTAAAAAGTTCCTGACAATGCGAATATTCGTTCTGGAACAAAGACTGTGGTATGTCGAAGAAAAAATCGGTCCCCGCACTGAGGCCACCAAATGTTACACTGCTATATTGCCAATCAATTGTTAAAGTCATTTGTTGGTGAAAAGGATTCTTTTTAGTTACCCTGCGGCTAATAACTATTATTGTTCATCTTTCGTTGAGCTATCGTGCTAATTTGTTGTTGTGTGCAAATGGTGAGGAATAACTTCAAATCCAACTTGATGAAGTTGATAACGCCATTTGAATTAGAGTCCACAAAACTATACAATGTATTACGTATACATTCAATTATTCTTGACATTCATATAATACATTAGATCCGTGCAGTCCAATACAGTCTCCTCGATTAATATCAGTATCGTCAATAAATCCAGACTATATATACGCGATGCCGACGAGCGGAACATCCGATAGTGAGACCTGGAGTTTTGGCGAACGATTAATTAATAATAATAAATTACTCCCTTATGTTCCATTCCAAGGAAACAAAACCTACTTGAATAAAGATGCTCCGTTACTGCATCCATTAATAATATGGCCGACCCCATGGCCCATATTCAAGGAAAACATCTGCACAATTACTATATATATTGGGATCACTGAAGATCACGTCTGGCTTCGACGGATTCCAAAATATGAAGGGTCTAGAAAGATCGTTGTTATGCGTTAGCATAACAACATACCACGTCATGACTGACTACACAAAATCGCGTTCAATAAAATATATTTAAGTGCAAAGCGTCTTATGTTGGTGGCACATCAATATGTTAACGCGTAACTTTAAATTGGTAACAAATTGTAGTGGGCCAACATAATTAAATATGTCGTAGCAATGACCGACACGCTACAACATGTAGATCAACATGCCAAATTTAGAACCATCAAAAACTTCATACCACCTTTTGGTGGCGGCCCCAAGTAATTTCGTCAATGGATGGTGGATGTAGATAAGTTTGCTTACCTTATAGACGCCACAACAGAATTAGAAAAAAAAATATCGTTTTTATCATCGGAAGGGTTGATAACAGATTTTGTGAGAAGAAGAGCGAAGTCCTACCTAAATGAAACTTTTGAGGAATTCAAAAGAGTGCTAGTGTCACGATATTCTCACATATTCTTCAAGCCCGGACGAACTGCCACATATATATGTAAATATAACCACAGTGATCCGACCACCTTTGCTTCCCCATCTAAGGTTTATAACTTATATATATATATATATATATATATATATATATATATATAATATATATATATATATATATATATATATATATATATATATGTTATTTCACATTTTAGTAATAAAACACGAAATTTAAATGACCTTATAAGACTTACAAAGCACAGGAAATCTCTTTCAAGTTAAATAAGGAAACCGGGACTGAGGGACTGAAGGACCATGCACGAAGTAAGATAGGGAACCTGTTAAATTCACCGCTCCCCAGACGCGTGTAAGATGCCGAATCAAGTCTTTTTTAATCATCAGAGCAAAAATGTCTGTTAGCCAGGATTGGCGTAAGCTGTCATTTAAATGTCGTGTTTTATTACTAAATTGTGAACTAACCTATATATATATATAACTGGGACATATATATATATATTCCAGCACCTCTGATTCATGCTATACAGAGCTTCTACAAGTCTCGCAGAAATTATGTGAGGACAGCAAACCATAAATAAGTTAGAAGAGTTCAGGACCACCACTGGTGTAAAACGGGGGTGATATTCTGTCACCTTGTCTTTTCATACTCCTCATGGACGATGTCATCAAGGCATGCAAAGAGAGAACAAGAACGTATTCAGTGGGGTACTGGAAGATGAGACAGCTTTGTATTTCAGAGCTGGCATTTGCTGATGATGTTGCCCTGATTGCTAGATCGGAGGCACATCTCCAGTCCAACCTGCAGGTCTGAGAGGGGGGGGGGGCTGGAGAGGAGAGGAATGGTCATATGCAGCTCTAAAACAAAATCCATGGTGATTTCGCGAGAGGAAAGAGGACACCGGATTGAGCTGGGGGGGGGGGGCGGCTACTGGAGCAGGTTGACCACTTTAGATACCTCGGAGCTATTATAGACCAAAGGGGAGGCATCGAGGAGGAGTTGGCCGCTCGAGAAGCAGCAGCTGGGAGACTATATCAGGCCATAAATCGAGGATTCCTCAGCAGGAGAGAGGTTGGTAGAAAACGAGGATGGCTGTAAGCCGCTCCACCTATGTCATGGTCTTGACATGTGGATGCGGGTCATGGGCAGTGGCTACAGCCCTCAAAAGCCAGTTCCGAGCCTTAGAGGTGGGGTGTCTGAGGAAGGTGGTGGAAGTAACGGGGAGAGACATGGTCCGCGCCCAGACAATACGTCAAGGCCTAAAATCCCACCCCTTGCAGACTCAAGTAGAGCAGTCCCAACTGGGATTGGTTTGGCCATGTCTGCAGAAAGGGAGAAGATCGGCTACCACGACAAGCGCATGGGAAACAAAGAGCCAGGGATCCAGACCCCCAGGATGGCACGGAGTCCGCTGGGGGGACAACATTTGACAATCTTTGAGGGACCGGGCACTGGAGTGGAGCCAGGCCAGGAGGATGACAGCCGATGGGATAGTCTGGCGCTCTCTCTTCCAAACCTCTACACCTCACGGTAAAAGGGGAACGATTAAGTAAGTAAGGAGGTGTATATGTAAACAGACTCTATCTGTATTATTAATCTTTTCATTTAAATGTCATGTAAAGCTAAAGCTATTCTATTTAAATGTAAAGAAGTTTTATCCCGAGGGATTAAATGTAATTTTCATCGAGGGTAAAATCTGAGTTATGTGGGATGGTGGAATAGAAGAGGGGGTAAACATAACTATGTGTCGGAGAACGCCATACTCAGAAGAGCGTTCTTTTCTATTCTTCTATCATAGTTCTTGGTGGTACCAACAGAACGTACTATTTCTGGAACAAGAATGGATCAGTGGCCTACGCTTTAAGACGAAGGACGCATTGGGAAGACGTTCCTTGATATTTCTGGGAGATGAGCTACACCCGACAGCCTTGACCAGAGACGAGTGATCAGTGTGAAAAGACTCACTCCATAAGAAGGAGCAGAACCGTCATTGGTAGCTAAGTTCAGATATATGCTGCCTCTTGAACTTCTTATAATATTTCACAATCCACAAAGACGAGGATGATAGCTTTTCTTTATCCATAACTATTCAAATTATTTTCCAACTGTTAAAATCTAAAGTGATGATTAAATTTTGTTATTTGAAATGTTACAAACCTAACTTCGACTTAATCCTTTTAAAGTTACTGCATGTTTGTCTCAGTCAATTTACTACACACAGTCTAAACAGAGCTATACTAGAATAATATAACTCCACTGAGTAAATCAGGGTTGGGGGCTTGACAAAGCTGAAATTAATAGTGCTTAATTCTTCACAAAAGTTGTTGGCAGATTACAGAATTATCGTGCTCAGCAAGAACAAGCATTGTTTTCGCTTATCTGAATATCTTGTGAATACTCCCGTGTGATAGAAGCTTTACTTTACTACTCTTCTATCTACATTATTACCATGAGTAATCTTGTGTAAAGATAGACTCCATTGAAGCCTATATTAGATACTCTTGAGTTTGGCCATTTTTGGAGCACTACTGCAAAGCAGAGACGGCAATACCGTAACAATATGGCGACTCGCGCAGGGATTATAGAGCTCGTCTATTTATTCTCCTAGTCTTGACTGACATAAATTACATTTATTGAAAATGTATTTAGAGAACTAATCGTTTTTTCCTTCCACCTCTCAGATTTTCACGGGTAGTCCATCTAAATCATGGAGCTGACCACTGTTTTGGTATTTGCGTTCGTGTTTTTGATTGCCTACTCGTGGTTCCGCCTACCTGATCGACGTCTACCTCCAAGTCCCTTACCACCCCTGCCCATCGTGGGTCATCTTCTATACATTTCCAAAGATACCAGAACTCAGATGAGAAAATGGAGAGAACGATGTGGTAACATTTTCAGGTAAGCAACCACTGAAAATACGTCTCTAAGTCACACCTGTAGTTAATGTATGAAGTTCTGGATTATGCTACACTAATAGTTTTGATTTGAAGCAGCAAGCATAATTACATTGCTTCTGCTTCAGTTATTAAAACATGTGGAAGAGTTTACATGTTACCTAATTTAGCACAGGATATATATATTAACGAATAATTAACAACTTTTCTAATGTGTAAAATAAGTTTAACATATTTTTCTGCTACACATTGACATGTGTATGATAGTGTGGTGCATTTATGTAAATTCAGAATCCATTTTAAACTTACTTGCGTTATAATATAGGTATTCCGTCAACATGGTTTCTTCTTCAAATGGCTTGTTCTGTTTATTCTGATTCTTCTTGAAACAGGTGGAGCAATTAATAAACAGCCGTTTAAGTCGTATATTTCTCATCAGTTGCTATTGCTGGTAACAAGGTCAAGGTTGTCATGTAACAGATACTGCCTTAGGGGAGCGACGTTCTAGAAATATCACAACACAATGTCTCAGTCTTACCAGGTAGGGTGACAGGTACCCTCTCTCACTGTCTTACCAGGTAGGGTGACAGGTACCCTCTCTCACTGTCTTACCAAGTAGGGTGACAAGTACTCTCTCTCACTGTCTTACCAAGTAGGGTGACAGGTACCCTCTCTCACTGTCTTACCAAGTAGGGTGACAGGTAACCTCTCTCACTGTCTTACCAAGTAGGGTGACAGGTAACCTCTCTCACTGTCTTACCAAGTAGGGTGACAGGTAACCTCTCTGACTGTCTTTGCCTTCTTTACTTCAAGAGCAGAATCATGTACAACTGGTAGACTGGAGCTTACGCTACCTGGCTTTGAACCCAAAAACTGTGCCTCATGAGGCAAACGCTCTAATCACTCTTCTGTTTGACACGCGGCTGATAGTAATCTAGCAATAATGTGAGTTAGTAATAACAGCAATAGTCCATGTACACAATGACAACTTTAAAGTTACGTTAGTAATAACTGGGGCGAGACGAGTGTTTGATAGTTAAATAGTTGCCAGAAATTAGAGAAGAGAACTGGTGAACTAGAGGTGGAGATAGCACAGGAGAGATTAGTTAGTTCATTATTCAAATCAAGATGGTAGTTGTAGAAGAGAGCTGTGAAGTATGTCAACTTCTCGCTGGATCTATCTTATGCTCCAAGGGTTTCTTTATTAAAAAACGATGTGAATGCAGCTAGTTAATTATTATAAGTATATAAACCAATAAAACGCTATTGAATCAGTTCTACAAATTAAAGGTTCACAGGATTTTTTTTTACTTATTGATTTACTTAGTTAGTTATTCCATTCCAGTGTTTAATTTTTAATTATTCTCACACGAAGAACAAAAGTTATGACTGGAATAAAATCAATAACTACAGTTTATAAAATAAATCAATACACTTTAGTTTTTAATTTAAGTATATTCAGAAAATTAAAAATTACAGATTGATATATTTGTACACAACAACTAATGTGTTAGAATATTGCTATATTGTCCGAATGTTAGTGCCCGTGTTTTAAACACAATTATCGCCTTGGTGACGTTTGGTTTTTGTTTGTCGATACTAAGGAACATATCTTCTTGAACTATTTTCCCTGTCCGTTCTGGGGCCTAATACTGGGTTTGACTTCACGTGAGGCCTCATTTACTGGGCACAAAGTGGCTATGCTTCTGTCAGGTGTGCAGTGTTTGTCATTGACTCATGCACTGCAAATGTGTCTCTTACTACACAAACATTCAGTGTCTTGTCGAACTGATATCTGAACCTGCAACAAGGGATAAACAAGGTTATGGTATCTGTGGTTTACCACTGGGACGTTCCTCGCATGATTGACTACCACTACAAATCATAAACCTCATTTCGTCAACACTGTTATGAAGCTGTGGTTATTTCAGTCAGGGAAGTATGTCATGCAAACAATAAATTATATTGAAAGATTATAAACATCAATTACAAATTATTCGGTGTACTCTTACAATTATTTCCTTTTGGTATTTAGTTTTGCCAATCTGTTCTCCCTTTCCATAGTGACAACATGAGCTCTTACGCCTAGTTCTGATAAAGACTGATACACAGCGTCAGCAACCAAGCCCTAAAAAGAACTTTAAGCTTTTATTGCTAGCATTGGGACATCCTGGTAAGGACTAGCCCTGAGACGGATCAGCTAGTGGAGTCAATGTCTTTCGAGGATTCTTTTCAATTTATATTCAGATGAAAGCCAACTACCGGTGTCAGGATGGTTGTGGGGGCACCAAGACAATACACAAGCATGTAAATCTAAGTCGATCGTAGAGTTAAAAAAATACATCCATTTACATGACACTTAAATATTTTATAAACTTAACGATCGATACATTTACAGACACACCCTCAAACACAATAGTATCTCAAGGACATTGTGGCTTGAGACTTATCGCCAAGCAAATCGGTTCACAAGAGAAAGCAGCTGAATTACTGCACAGCTGTATGCCGAGGTCTGTGTCTTCCTACAAGTGTGGGTCAGTCCGCGTGACGTTTTCTCAGCTGTATGCCGTGGTCTGTGGCTTCCTACAAGTGTGGGTCAGTCCGCTTGACGTTTTCTCAGCTGTATGCCGTGGTCTGTGGCTTCCTACAGGTGTGGGTCAGTCCGCGTGACGTTTTCTCAGCTGAACGAGCGTGTTGTTGAATCAGAAAATGGCTGAATTGTGTCTGACACGAGCTTATACGAGGGGAGTTCAGAAAGTAATGAACCACATCGTTTATCTCATCGTTTATCCCCATCAACTTGTACGGCTTTATGCCAGAACGAAACAAGTGCATGTATTCCTAGCCCGTACCAGATTTTGTCTTGATCATGTAGCCATTTCTTCGCTGTATGAATCACTCCTTCATCATCTTCAAACCTTGTCCCACGGAGTGCATCTTTAAGTGAACCAAATAGATAAAATCAGAGGGTGCCAAATCGGGACTATAGGGTGGATGGGGTAGTACAGTCCAACCCAATTTGGTGATTGCTTCCCGTGTTGCCAGACCTGTGTGAGGTCGCGCATTGCCGTGAAGGAGAAGCAGGTCTGCTGGATTCTTGTGCGGCCGAACTCTGCGAAAACGTTGATTGAGTTTTTTTTCAATGTCTTAATGTAAGCTTGCGAACTAATTGTCTCTCCTCTTGGCATAATGTTCACAAGAATCACACCTTCACTGTCCCAAAAGACAGTGATCATAACCTTTCCAGCTGAAGGAATTGTCTTGAATTTCTTTCTTCGTGGTGATTGCGGATGATGCCACTCCATTGACTGTCTTTTTGTCTCAGGTTCAAAATGATGTGCCCAGGTTTCGTCACCTGTAACGATTTTAGCCAAAAAGTTCTCTCCATTAGCATTGAAACGCTCCAACAATTCAGAAGAAATTGCTTTCCTTTGCAATCGGTGGTCATTTGTGAGACTTCGAGGAACCCATCTTGCGCAAACCTTAGAAAATCCGAGTTTTTATAACTGCATTTGCACTACCAATGCTGACTGACAGCTGTAAGACCAATTGTTGAGTAGTGATTCGCCTATCAGTAAGAATAATGCCCTCAGCGCATTTCAACATTTCTGCGTTGGTGGCTGTGGCAGGACAGTCCACAGCGCGGCCGATCAAGCAGCTCCGTATCTCTACTTCCTGATTTTTTAATTCTTTGAACCCAGCGACTGACTGTACTCCTGTCGACTGCAAAACTTACATACACATCGCATAGACGCTTGTGAATGTTCACGACAGTTTCCTTCTCTGCAACGAGAAATTCTATCACAATTCGCTGTTTATAACGCAAGTTGCTAACACGCTCTATTTCAACGGTTTAGGGCAGCCGTATTATTTGGCCGGTTGCGGTGCAATTTGGTGCACACAATTGGCACATACAATATTTGAAGTGTGCAAAATTTCAGGCTTCTGTCTTCATTATTAGCTGAGAAAAACGATGTGGTGCATTACTTTCTGAATGCCCCTCGTATTTCCTTGTTTCAGTGATTTTGTCAGTGCAAGCCATGAAGTCATTGCCCATCTAAACGTCCGCAATCCAATAAATGATATTTTTTCGGGTTGACTTTCTACCAATTCCGTTAAAGCAGGATTATTCTGATTTAGTTTTTATGGTAGAAAATCCAGTGAAGAGTTATTTTTTATGGTGTAACATCACCGTGTGAATCGGTATTTATGGATAAATTATAAATACTTATTTTAAGCGGTTAAAATTCAGTAATAATTATATTTATAATCAAAATCTCAGATACGTTTACCATTTATTGTGCAATTTTGAGTGTTTTGCCTGTCTCACTATAATAACAGCATAGTATATGTACATAATAGCTATTTAAATTTGCGCCAGTAATAACAGCAATAGCAGTAGTACATGCACATAACAGCCACTTTTAAAGCAGTAAAACTATTTAGAAAAAGTATGAACAACTCTAATGGTCAGTGCATGTAATATATTTGTGAAATTCCCTCTTTACAGCCTATACATGGGCGGAACTCTGGCGGTTGTCCTCAACGGCTATGACTTGATAAATGAAGCACTGGTCATGAAAGGTGACGTTTTTTCTGAAAGGCCGCATATCTACATGGACGTGGTTCGTAATAATTTTCATCTTCTTCACCAGAATTAATAAAGAATACTGGGACTAAACCAGTTACTCAGGGGCGTATCCTGGTAATGCGAGCTAGGTGTGCTGCTACTTAAAATGAATATGTACGCCTACTATTTAACCCCTTCCCCTCTTAATTTAAAAACCAACTATATTCAATTACGCAACAATAGTTATTCGGCTGGAAGAAAAACATTAACTAAATAATACATATTTTCATAGATCAGATCTATTCGTCTTTCCTTTTGCAGAAATTTCTCTGCTACAGCATCGTAAAATGTATTCTTCATTCTAACCTTGCTCAAAAGTTCCTTTTCAATGGACAATAGGCAGAGACTGGAGAGTCGATCTTGACCTTGTGTAGATCTGTGGTAATTGTGGATTCGCTTTAAAGCTGAAAACGATCTTTCTACAGAAGCAGTAGTTGCTGGAATTATCATTATCAATTCTGCCAGTTTGAACACTTCTTTAAAGCCTGAACTGAGATCATTTTCAACTAAGAGCTGCGGTAACTCATGAACTGACTTGATGCAGAACTCATCCGAACAATAACGTAAAACAAGTTCATTCTTCAATCTTACATAGTCGACCATTTCTCTATAAACGTCTTTTAATTTTTTGATGAGGTCCTCTGGAAAATGTTTCTTGAAACTGGTATGCTTTTGCTCATAAAGAAGGTGGAAATAAAGTTTCTTTAAAGCTGCAAACCGTGTTTCTGTGTGAACACTAATGTTATCAATGATTTCAAAATACATTTGGCAACATGCATCTTTTCCTATACAACCACGGCGTCGTTTATTTGTAAGTGATTCAAACTCTTCTCCCCTCCTTCCCAACGCAGCATACCAAATCTCATTAAAGGTAGTATCCCTTGCTCGTGGAAGTTCATTTTTGATCTCTTCTATTTTCTTGCAGCAGTACAAAATATCGAAATTTCTTGTTTGAAGTAAATTGTATAAAACATCTGTATATGCAAATAATCTTCAAAATACTTGATATAGGAAAATTGTATTTAGGCTCCTCAAGAAAGACAAAAAGCCTTGCGATTTAACCACTGTGTCAGCATCCCATTCTAAAGAACAATCAAAGACATTTTCAGAAAAGTCAATAAGCTCTAACCAATGATCGTTCACTGTATGTACTAATCTGGAAGTGAAGTTTCACCTGGTAGGTGCTACAGTTGGCAAAATTATTAGAAAGAATTTCTTGAAGAGCTATTGTTCTCTTAGACGATTTTGAGAAAAATGCAGAAAGACCATTGAGAGTTATAAAAAAAAATATTGCAGTCTTTGATATTCATCAAGCTTTGTTGCAAGACGAGGTTCAATGCATGGGCACAGCAATGAGTAAAGAGTGTTTTTGGGTAAACATCAATAACCTTTTTTTGTAAGCCATCCAAATGACCTGCCATCACAGACGCTCCATCATAAGTGTGCCCAACTAACTTATCTTTAAGTTTCTATTCTTGTACCGTGCTAATTACATGTTTAAACAAACCTTCTGAGGTTCAATCCTGACTAATGTCGGTAAACCCGACAAACCTTTCATAAACAACACCATCTAATACATATCTTAAGACGGTTGACAGCTGTGATTTGCACGTGATATCACAACTTTCATCCAGAAGTATAGCAGCAAAGTTTGAAACGTGGACTTCCTTCTTTATTTCATCAATGAGGACTTCAGAGATAGCCTGAATGAGATCATTTTGCACAGCCGGAGAGGTTCCGCGGAAAACTGTAGAGCTCTGTATGTGATGTTCCAAAAGAGGGTCATATTGCTGAAGTGCATCCAGAAACTCTAAATAGTTGCCTCTGTTGAAAGAGTCATTACATTCGTCATGACCTCGGAAAGGAAGCTCCTGTTTACCAAAGAAGCATACCGCATCAATCACACGTTTCAAGATATCTCGATTCTTTTTTACAAGTTCATTATGTTGGCTGATACTTTTATCAAGCTGATCATTAAGCAAGATGTCCACTCTTTGTCGGCCAAACATTTTCCGCTGAAAAAAACATTGGACATGGCTTTTAGTCTTTTCGTGTCTCTGTGCAGCTGTACTTAAGTGGTTAAGATCATCAAAACCATTTCTACTCCATACGTTGCCTTCTGAAGAAAATAAAAAACAAGGCAAACAGAACAATTTATTCCTCTTTTCACAACCAGTTAACCAATCCACCGACTTGTAATGAGCTGTTGAAAAATGGCGTGCGTATACTTCTGTCTTAGTTTTATGTACTGTTTTTAAAACTCAGGAATGGGAGCCGCGCTACCGTTGTGGTTACAACACCGCTCTGGCGACCGGGTGATTCAGGATCAAACTCGGGCGACGGCATTTGAGGATTTTTCGTCGACCGGGAATTGGACTGGATTAACTCGAGACCTGGCGAGGACATTTGAAGGAGTGTCGTCGACCAGGGATTGGCGGCTCCTGAGCCGACCCAGCTCTAATGGGTACCTCCGAAATCGGCGAGTATCTGCCTGAATGGCAAGGGACACCTGTCTCTGTACAAGAAAAGGGATACTCACGTAAAATCAATGTCAGGTTAGACATTAAAAATAACCTGAGATTTCGCCTCGAGTATTAGCGGGCGAACGAAAAAAAAAAAAAAAAAAAAAACTCAGGAAATGGTTTACCGTTACTCACAAGTGATAGTTTTTCACTAAAACTTAGTGAACAAAACTTCTTTTTAGCAATGTCGTCCAACGCTTGCATTTTGGGTATATGTCAATTATCTCCGAAATACTAATTAACTTACAACTTGAAACTCACTGTCACTGTAATAATCTGCACTCCCGGCAACTAACAAAAATTACTCACAAAAAACACTGGACTTGGACACAGCCGATTTTTACAACTCGAGAGCTGCAAGACAACCGCACGCATGTTTGTATTGTATTGACGTATCTGGCCATGACCCCGATCCACACAAACCAGTCTTCAGACGTGAAACCGAAAGGTACAGCACGCATTGTGACGGAATTACCCGAGAAACTTCGGGTGATTGCTACCAACCAATAAAAAATGCACTATAAAACGCGTCTGGGAAACTGAAACTAGATATACTCGTAGATTCTATGCGGGAAAATCCGTTATCCTGATGCGTGCGGTCCGAAAGCAGAACATTGGAAGAGAAATATTTTATAGAATAAGAAATTAAATTTTTATTTTTCTTCGGGCATAGGTGTGCGCAGCGCGCATAACACACATAGAGAATACGCCACTGCAGCTACTATTACAAAAACTACTTAATCGGAAAAGTTACAGTTGATTTCGTTATTAATAATAGAATTTCAATGAAAATGCACAGACATAAACTATATCAATTATATGTAAGCATAACGAAGAGCTGTATGACATTGTATTATTAGTTGCCATGGGAACGGGATTGATATTGGATTCTTCTGTTTATTTCAATTTGCTAAGGCTTTTTCGTTAAGCTATCAATACCAAATTTAAGCATAATTTTTACCATTATACTTTGGATTTTTGATAACTTAAGTACATCCTGAGATACAGAACTTTATAGTTTGTATTTAAAAAAGTTACTTTTTTTTTTCTTCAAAATTTTCCAACATTATTTGCAATAAATCATCATTTTAATCTTTCTTGGTCCTTGGCTGAAACGGACTGGTGGAGTCTTGTAGGGCAGCAACAAACTGTCTCCACTTTGCTCGGTGGAAGCCATCCTTCATGTGGTGCACTAGCTCTGGTTCATGCTTAGCATCTCTGCCTCCACAGTTCTCCGCCAGGTGGCTTTTGGTCGTCCTTGCTTTCGCTTTAATTATGGAGTGCATAGCACTGCAGTTCTGGTAATGGTGTTAGTCTCTTCTGAGGATGTGGCCAAATCGATCCCAGCGTCTACCCGCTATGATGGTGTGCATGTCTTCTTGATGGCTCAGTTTTAGCAGTTCTTGGTTGGTGGTGGTGTTCGGCCAGAAAATTCGAAGAACTTTCCTTAGGCATGTTGTGTGGAAAGAAGACCATTTTAGATAATTTCTTCTCTGTCACCCTACACCGTAATCTAGACCGTACAGAAGTACATAAATTTCACAGTTCTCATATATTTTTAATGTGGTGTTTGTATTGTACTGGAAGAATATCCAGTTGTTGTTTAGGTTGGCAAAGGCTATTCTGGCTTTATACATCCGACTACTGATGACTTTGCTTGTTTGACAATCTGATGTTACTATGCCACCTAAGTCTGTAAATGTGTTTGTATTTTCTAGCTCTTGGTCCCATCTTGTTATGGGTGCCGGATTTCTTATATTTAGTGTCATGTCTGTGGCCTAATGGATATGAACGCAGTTTCATAATCCAGATATACCAGGTTCGAAACCTGCTGCGGGCGGTTTGGTAGCAGATCGCTTTGTGTGGATTTTTAGCACTGGTATAAGCGCCGTACCGTTCAGAAAACAATGGCAAACTACTGAATGAAAAAAATTGCCTAGAAAAATCACAAACAGCCAGTAAAAGCTGGGGTTGATTGCCACGTCCTGTAAAGGATAAGCAACTAACTAAGTGTCATGACTTCTGTCTTCTTGGCATTAATGTTTAGTCCCACTTATTGGCTCTTATTATTCAGTCTGTCTGTTTTTGCTTGGATGTGTTGATGAGAGAGTGAGAAAAGTGCAATGCCATCTGTATAGTCCAGATCATCCAGTATAGACAATGGTGTTCATGTTAGTCCTCTAGGGCAGTGTTTCCCAAACTTGTTTGGGTCACCGCCCGCTTGACTCCCAGTGCATGTCCCCAGCGCCCCCCTGCATTTCCCGACAGTACATAAAAAATGTAAAGAGTGAAAAATAAGAGCAACTGTTAATACAGTAACACCTAATTGCTCAATTTATCACATTCTAATATAAAGCTACAGATACGTATATTTATTAACTTAATTTAAAAAGAAAAACTTAATTACTTAATGAAGTAAAACAAATAGCAGTATGCGAAAGTAAATTAGTAACAAACGTTCTTCATTTTTAACTTCAGTGAGATGGATGTGCCTGGTGTAGTGATATCAGCTTCTCAACATCAGGCTGAAAGTGACTTAGAAGGAGTCTCAGATCCCCACGTTCAGTAATCTGCAGTCTGTTTCTCTGATTCGAAAGAAGTTTGACAACCGCGCTGAAACCACGCTCTACTAAATACGATGTTGGAAAGGCAACACAGAATATCTTAACCTTTCCCCCACACTGCAGGGAGCGTTCAGAAATTTCTTTCTGCAACCAAAAGTCTTGATATGATTTCTTGAACATTGGCTTAAGCTTATCGTCATTTTATAGCGATATCAATTCCTCTTTCACTATTCCCAGTTCCTCAATGCACGTGTCCAGGAATGGATTTATTATCCAGTCTGGAATCGTGATCAAAAGAAGATCCTGAAACCTCTGAGACATGTCTTTATGCAGCATATCTAGGTGTGCACAATATACTTGAATATTATCCTCTGTTATTTTGTCTTTCTCTTCCAACTCTAAGAGGCTGGGAAATTGGATTAAATCGCGACGGCCAATATAACGTTTGAATAGCGTTAATTTGGCCAGAAACGTGGAGACGACAGATTTGACTTTTATAAGATTAATATCATTTCCTTGCAGTTGTAGATTTATTTCGTTAAACTTTGTGAATAAATCTGACAAATATGCAATGTCATGCCTGACATTCGTTAGTTCTGTACTGAGCGAAGCATGCGAGTCTTTGAAGAATTCTACCACAGTTTCAAAAAGAGCATAAAAGCGTCTCAGACAATTTCCTTTTGAGAGCCGCCTAACTTCTGTGTGCATCAGCAAACGTTCAAACCGTTCATCATTCTCAGTACAAAGCTCTCGAAATAGTCGAGAATTGAGAGCATGGGACTTAATTTTGTTAATGGCTGTGATACCAGTATTTAATGATTTGTGAAGCCGATCACTTAGATTTTTTGCGACAAGATGTTGTCTGTGAATTACACAGTGTATTGTAAATATACCAGGTACAGCTTCTTTTAAGAAAGCGATAAACCCGCGGTAACAACCTCTCATTGATGGTGCTCCATCTGTTGCACAAGCAAGAATGTTAGTAAGCGGAATGTCCTTCTCTTTGAAAAATTTCTCTACTACACGAAATATCGACTCTCCTTTTGTATCAGTAACTAATTGCTTAGCAAATAATAAAACTCTTAAACCAAGCTTTGATCTTTTACGAAGCGAACATAGGTGTTATGATTAAAATTCATAACGATTGTGTCGATATCATTAGGCAGTCGACAGGGCTCCTTGTTTGTTTATTTTATACGGAGTCATTTATTAATACAGGAAGTGACGTCATGCCTCTATGGTGTATTTGGCAGACGGGAAAGTAAGAATGCAGAAGGCAGAGATCGACTGCAGGGCCTTCTATCATTGTGTGTCATGGCGAGGGGATGCATGTGTTTGAGCTCCTGAGAATATAATTATTGTACATCCCTATGTTATTCCAACACTGATACATCAAGATCTTTTGTGAGATGTATCTAGTTATCTTCATTTAAAGGGACTGTACAATGTTTTATCGACGACTGCATCTAATATGCCCTTTTAATATGCCATAGGTCACTGATATGTAATCAATTAGGAGCATCGTGAATAAATATGTATGCTGTCCACGTCGTCCATTGTGGCTCACGTAAAGTTGTTTGATGTTGGCTGGTTGCGGGGTCTAGATGTTTGCTACCCTAGAAGTATGCTTGGCCTACAGGAACCATCCTGTCAATATAAATTAACATGTTAAAGAAAAAAGACATGTAACAATAGGCAAGAAGCAAAGATTCGTTGCCCGGCAAAGTTGACTCATCCAACTGCAAATCAAATTCTGTTGTCCTAAGTATGTTGCACAATGTATTTTCAACATTCTCAGCCATTCCATCTATTCTTCTTTGAACTGAGGTATTGCTGAGCGGAATTGCTTTAATTATTTGTTCAGGTGACTTGTGCATTACTGTACTCACAAACTCCCTTTTAGCTGGCAAAATCAAATTTTCTGCGATTGTGTGAGACTTTCCAGATTTAGCTATCAGCAATGAAATTTTGTATAAAGCTCGCAAACCATAACAGCTTTGTTGTGAAGTGTTGACAAACATGTCACGGACAGTTTTACGTTTCTGAATGTTTTCACGAAGTCACTGAAAATACGAGTATGTCAAACTTTTATCTGTTTTATCTGGGTGAATTTTTTTCAAATGTTCAAGTACTTTGGAAGGTTTCATCGCCTCATTTGAAACGGCCCTCTCACATAATAGACACATTGGCAGTTGTTGGTTATTTAGTGCTAGAATAAATCCATATTTCATATATTCCACGCTGTATTGTCTGCACTTCTTTTTGGTTTGTTTTGCTTTAGCCATATTTGTTCTGAGTTCTGGTACAAAGAATTGATTTTACAATTTTGCGCCAGTCGACTTATGAAAGTCTGAATGTAAGGTAGGAAAGCCGGTTCAGAGGTTCAAAGACTGATTTCTACTGCCAAGTACCGTTAAAAACTTGCTCCCTTGAACCTTTTCTCTTATTTATTACCAATCTGCAAATATATAGTTACCACTAGCCCCCGCAAATACTGAGATAGTAAATTCCGCAACAAAGCAAAGTTGATACTTTCTGAATCACCAGCAGGTATCTAATTTCGTCCATGCCATCGGCACGGATCATTTCTCTTCCTTCAGGAGTGAGCGAATGGACAATAGGTGTTTTGTTAACTCCGTCTTCTAGCAGTTCCCGATTACCGTTTATGGTCAGCGATGGTTACCTGAGCTCAGAATGACACGCATAGACGAAACTATGTCCTGTTTAATGATCCTAGTCATACAACCGTTCACATCGTCCCCGCTTCACTGATGTTGTCTCTCAAATCCACAATTCCTTTGTCCCTTGCACGTATTGAATTTAGCTTGTGAAATCCTGAAATCCCCCCCCCCCCTTACTATTAAACGCCCACTGTTTACTACTGAACGCCCCCCTCTGGCTCATTTTTTTCCGTATCGCCCCTTTGGATCCTTCCAAAGCCCCCAGGGGGCTATACCGCCCACTTTGGGAACCACTGCTCTAGGGACATCCGGTGTTGTCTGGCGCGTCACTCAGTCTATGACAGTTAAAAACAGAGTGGTTGTTAAGTGGTATCCCTGCCGCACTCCTATTTTCACCGCAAAAGTTAGGTTGTTCTGCCCAACACTGCATGTGAATTTGGCACACAGGCTTTTAATGATGGAGACCATGCACTTAAGGTGTCCATACGCCATCGGTATTTTCCATAGACTTCTAAAACTGACGACTTGACAAGGTGCCCGATTTAATACGCCGATTAAAGACATTCAATACCCGTAGAACGTACGAAAATGGTCGCCATTCTCAGTAGTCGCTACACGTAGTGAGTTAAATATTTTTAACATTACAGTTATACCCCGCTCATACGGCAGGTTAGGGGCCAGACGCCCGCCGTAAAGTGAAAATCGTAGAAAACCGAAGCATAACCTTTTTCTTTGTAACTTGCAAATGCATGTAGGGTGCCTAAATAACATGCTTAAACTTTTAAATACTAAGTGCGGAATAAAGCAATATCTAAAACAACAATTCGAAAGTCAAATAAATAAAACTAGCACTAAACTATAGCTACAGAAGTACAATGAAGAGAACTAGTAAAGTCAAGTCAAGATGTTTATTTCATACATCAAATACAAAGTAAGAAATATATTTGTACTAACTTTTTGGCGAGCTAGGCCTAGCTTACGGGCTGTCTCAACCATAGACATACCTTGCTCACTTAGTTTTATCATTTGTAAGTTTTCGTTTAAAGTATGAAGTTTACAGCTTCTTTTTTTATCACTACACTTAATTTCCATTTTAAATAAACACACAAATATTACACTACGTAAACAATAATAAGTAAAAAAGGTTGTACAAGTTTTTAAAATTGCCATACACAAAGGACGAAGAGCGAACAACTTCAGTAAACAGACTAAGGACACAGGTGCTGAACGACCGAGAATAAAATGATACAATAGCACTCGCTTCTCTTTCTCAGTTTTTGACTGAGAGCGTGTCTTACTGAAAATGGCAGAATGAGCGAGGCAAGCGCTAAAATTATAAACATGCTGAAAATAAATATGACTGAAAAGCGCCGTCTTTGTTAAGCGCCAATAGGCGAAGCGCCTAAAAGCGGGGTATGACTGTATGTTTGTTGATTGCACGATATTAAAGATTCCACCAGTTTTGGTTTTGTAAGCATAATTCAGAATAATCACTGAAACAATAATTCTTTCCACAGGCAACTGGAATGGCAGAGAAGGGAGTGGCATTCTCCAGTGGTAAACTCTGGAAAGAACAGAGATATGTGTGCATATCCATCTTGAAAGATTTGGGAATGGGAAAGAATATCCTGGCAGTGAAGATACAAGAAGAAGTTGGCCATTATTTGAACTATCTAACAAGCCAGAAAGGAAAGCCCATCGACATTCGCGTTATCACAAATGTTAGCACCTCTAACATTATATGCTCCATCTTAATTGGCCACCGTTTCGAGTACGATGACAAGAAATTTCTGAACCTGATGCACAAATTGGGTCGAACTATTTTCGACCAAGACACTCTTGGTTTCGTGAATAGCATCTCCTGGCTCTCAAAAATCCCTGGTGATTTCTTCAAGGTTACGACAATAGCATCAAACATACAAGCAATTATGGATTTGCTCATGACCTTCGTTGCAGAGAAGAGACGGCACGTGGAAGATTCCAGCGATGTGGCAAACTTCATAGACGCATACGACATGATTAGGGAAAAAAAAATCCAAGCCGGCATATCTACCTACCTAGACGACCAGAACTTAACAAAAATCATGTTTGATTTGTTTGGAGCTGGGACTGAGACCACGAGTATAACAATCTACTGGTTAGTTCTCTATATGCTTAACAACCCAGAAATTCAGGAGAAAGTATACCAGGAGATCAAAGATAAAGTGGGAACAGATCGAACCCCAACCATGCAGGACAAGTCTCAGCTAACCTATGTGAATGCTGTTATCATGGAAACGCAACGTTTGGTGAGTGTTGCTCCCTTTTCGATGCCCCACATGTGTTCTGAAGAGGTAACTTTGAGAGGTTACAGTCTGCCCAAAGGAACCTACATCATTCCTAACCTAGATTCAGTCCTACATGACAGTGCCACGTGGGGTGAGGACGTCATGACTTTCAGGCCAGAACGATTCATTGACGACGGCGGCAAGTTAAAAAACCCTGAAGAATTTATTCCATATAGTATTGGACGACGTAACTGTCTGGGCGAGGCCATGGCCAACATGGAGTTGTTCTTATTTATATCTTCTATGTTCCAGAGATTGCAGTTCCTTCCACCAAACGTGAATTCTATTCCTTCACTAAACTACGAATGTGGCGGCGTTATTATGCCACATCCTTTTGAGGTGATAATTGTGGAGAGGAAATAGAGATCGATATAGAGATTGATGAAGAGTGTAGCAAAAGTGCGGCGTGTCTCTCAACAGTTTATTTATGCCCAGATATGCTAGCGTTAGAGACTAATGTTATTTATTGTAACCAGCGCAAAGCCTCTTTCTTTAAAAGCTTTTTTTTTTTGGTTACACAACTGATACTTCTTCTTTATTTTATTTTCTTACTATATTCATTTGTCTATTGTGTTTTATATATAAAGTGTGGTGTCGTCTGTGGTTTTCTTGGTCAACCAGATTAGAGAAGATGGATTTCAGAGGTGCAGATTTGAATGGCCTGTATAAAAAAAATAAGACTTCCATAAAATTAAAAAGCACCTTTTGCAACACATCTTTCTCAATGGAAGTAAGAAAGAGAATTTTTCAGTGTAATAAGCAACCAATTATATTCTATGGAAGCAGACTATCGACAATCAGCATACAATAAAGAAATTCTCAGAGGCTTTGTTATGCAGAAGAATATTAAGATTATCATGAGCAGAAATAATAAGGATGTCATGAAAGAGGCCAGTCTGTTAATGAAGCTTATTACTCTTAATAAGAGTAAGCTGTTCATTTGCTAGAGCTGGAGGCGAATGACCAGGGAAAATGTAATCGAAAATGAATACGACAAATATTATAGAAGATACAGGGCAGTTTAACATCGTGGCATGGGTACACGTCAAGAGCAATTTTGATAAACAGCAATGGGGGCTGTTAACTGTTGTAAGGGATTTGTTCACCTACGTCTGCGGGTAAGGGTCACTTGGAAGTATACACGGGTTGCCTTCTCTTTGCTCTAAAGTGATGATGCAACAATGGCCGACACCTAGAACATCTAATGTGGGTCTTCAAAGTATCTACCTTCGCACAAGATTACTCTTGAGATGCAGATAGAAGGATGATGATGCTTCTACCTTGTGAGTAATTGCTGATTATCTTCATAGGTCCATCAGACGTAGCCGTCTAGTGTCGAAGATCTTTTTTTGTTCGGAATCACAGGCTCGTTGCACGAATGGCCTTGTAGACTCGAACCACGAACACAGACTAGTTGGGAACTCTAGACTTCTTGCTCTGTAGAATAGTCTTGGCTACTTGATAAAGAAGCCTCGAACACGCGTCAAGGGTATTATTTTTAATAAGAATCCGTATGTGACGTTGGAAGTAGGACCTCTGGGAGTCCGGAATCTGTATTAAAGGATATTGTTCAGAAGGTGTTCCGATACGTGTTTTGTCTGGTCCCATAAGGTCAGAATTCTAACTCTATTCTTTTCCTGGCTTCAGTCTGAGCTGTTTATTGTTGATGATTCTGGAATGCAGTATGTTTTAGCCTCCGAATTAGCTAGGTAATATTGCAGTGTTTCCGCCAACTCTTCCACTTGGCGTTTCCGACAAACTTCCATCAGAATAAATATTTATTTCTGATTCTCATATGATCCAGTCATGAGCTAGAATGTAGTAGGTCGGGGGGTCAGTTATTTTACTTTCCTCCAAGTGTTTTAAAATAGCATTTACAAATTTAAACACATGACCTCATCTCCCATCTATGGCTCGACTTCTTAGATAACCTTTCAATTACGATTTGTAACATCGAATGCAAATAGTGTCATCGCTAATGTGTTTACCCAGACGGGATTCTCTGTAATAATTACACAGACAATGTCTGGACGGTAGGGATTAAGCAATTATCACCTGCACTTTCCTGGTCCCATAAGGATAAGCTGCAACATATCGTTGCAACCAGACATTTTTCCCGGACAACGCCCGGTCTTCATTTTGTATTTTCCGCCCAAGAGTCTGAACGCTTTTGTAGCGAACAGTGCCCCCAGACTGGCATGCGTGCCTTGGCGGAAAAGTCAACAATCCTTTTCCCGTTTACCGGAGGATGCAAATCTGGTTCAACAAAGTTATTACAATTAATCCTTAAGGAAGGTCAATCAGCCGTAAAATAACACTTTCGCAGTATGAACAGAGGTCAAAAAATCTAAGGCGCGGCGATGGGTCAGGTTTCTGTGCGAAATATGAAGAAATAAATGGAGAAAGTAGGAGAGAAAGAATGGAAGTAAAAAGACACAACCAAAATTCCATCACAGGAAGAAGAAAGAAATATAAGCAAGTATCGAAACTTGACATATGTGATGAAGAATTAAAATGGTATGACGTGATAATCATCGTTAAGTTGATAGACTGAATCAGAATCATATATACCAGCGGTGAAGCGATGAGTAAGAGAAGGTGAACGTACCCAGTATTTTAACAACAATAGGACTCCTGTCAGTCTCTGGATGTTATCTTCCCAGTTATAGTGCTGTATTTCTCTTGTCCGTTTGCCTTCATCTCTTCCTTTCGCTATATTTTCAGCAAGGTGTTATGATTTTTATGTGACAAAATGTTTTGTTTGTCAAAGTTATTCAGTAACGCTCTGTTCATTCCGAACTGTTCTCGAATTTTTTTAATTTGTTGTCGTCTCTCTCCACGAGATGCGCTCTATTCATCCACATATCCACAACATGATCCAGTCCTGAAGCCTCAATTTTTTTTTTTTTCTAACTGTTGTCCAACGTCTTCGTTTCCCAATCGCCCACTTTTTTTCTTGTTCTTTGTTCAATGAGCATTTTTCCAATCAGTTATCTAAATATTGTCTGTGTTAACTAGTTTTATTCGTTTTATTTCCAAGTTATTACTATTTCTCCTGTAATCTTCATTTTTTTAAAAATTACCCAAATCCTTCTGGGGTTGTGCAGACTAGGGTTCAGATTCTCTTCCTATTATAGAGAGAAACACATATATAATTTCACACAACCATCGTACACATGTTATAGGATTCTATTGTCACATTATTAGTCAGATTATTTCAAATAATAAATATTAATCAGATTATGTTGTTTTATAAATATTTCAGTATACTAATACAGAAACAGATATTGTCTCCACATACTGAACGTAGCAAGTAACAAAATTACTTTCCTACTGATTTCTCCTGTCTTTCTACACGTATCTATATTTGGTTGTTCGCATGTCTGCCTCGTTTTCTTTCGGTTTTTCTTCACGTAGATTATTGGAGGGACTAGAATATTAAATGTTATGGTTTGCTGATAAAGCGTTAATAAGCCTACACCACAAATCGCTTAAATTAACTATAAGTCGTGCGAACGATAGGTAACATCGCTTACTAATTATGCCATAAAGTAAATAAAAAATACCTGATTATCTCTCAGAGCGTTCAATCAAACTTTGATTATTCCAAAAACAGTATCGCTGTTGGATGCCATTGGGACCAGTGTTCATTTCTTGTCCGATTCTTTCAGCTGAGAATTTTATAGCAGGACTTCTTGTTATTTAATTCCACTTTCTGCTTTTGATTTTCGTTGATTGATGAATTTGTTGCATTGGTGAATTCTTTTCGGTATGTTACTATTCGTGATCTCATCCTAGATAACCTCCTTCCTTCTAGTGCCTTGCCTCTCCTTATTCCTGATAGTAGTCTAGGTAAACCTTCCTTCTACATGCTTCCTAAGGTTCATAACATTGACAATCCGGGTCGACCTATTGTTTCAGCCTGCTCTTGTCCCACAGAACGTATCTCTGATTTCCTGGATAGTATTTTGCAACCCTTGGTGGCCACTCTACCTTCTTATTTGAAGGACACCACCCATGCTATCACTACTTTTGATTCCATCCAATTCACAAATGACCACACTTACCGTCTTTTCCTTCTGGATGTTTGTTCGCTTTATACGTCCATTCCATACTCTGATGGCCTTAAAGCACTACAATTTTTTCTCGACAGACGCACTGACGTTACATTTAGCCCAGGTTCTCTTCTTCGCCTTGCGGAATTGGTTCTCACTCTCAACTCTTTTGAATTCAATGGCCAGTTCTTTAATCAAATTAGTGGCGTTGCTATGGGCATTAAAATGGGCCCGAGTTATGCTTGCTTCTTCATGGGTCACTTTTAATATTTGGTGCTTCAAAGTTACGATGGACCATTACCTGGGTTTTACCGTCGCTATATCGACGATGGTATTGGAGTCACAGACATGTCTGAAGTTAACCTCCGTAGATTCATTGACTATGTTGCCAATTTCCATCATGCCATCAAATTCACTTCTCAGATTTCTACCACTTCAGTTAGCTTCCTTGACCTTACTGTCAATATTATTTCTACTGGCCTTACTACCTCTGTCTTCTATAAACCTACTGATGCTCATGGTTTACCTCTTTACACCTCTTCTCACCCTCTCAGCTGTAAAAATTCCATTCCCTACTCTCAACTTCTACGCTTACGTCGGATATGTCACGATGAAGATGATTTCCATGATCGAGCTCAAGAAATGCTCGAGTTTTTTCGCCGACGTCACTATCCTGAAAGAGTTTTATCTGATGCCCTTAATCGCATTAGTCACGTTACTCGTCAGGTTGCACTTACTGCTAAACCTACTACTACATCTGACAGACTCATACTTGTCTTAACTTTCCACCCTCACTGTTTAGCGGTGAAAAAAATTATGTTTCGTCATCTGTCTATTTTCCACTCCGATCCTGATACCAGAGAGTTGTTTCGTGATACCCCTTCGGTGGCATATCGTAGGGATAAGAATTTTAGGGATATTCTTGTACATAGTTGCTTGAGACAAACTAGTCTTTCTCACTTTGGAACTAAACCGTGCCAATGCCGCATATGTAAGACTTGTCCTTTTGTACTCCAAACGCAGTCAGTCTCCTTTCCGAACGGTAAATTTGCCATTGGGGAGTCTTTCCCGTGCGAATCCAGAAACCTGATTTATGCTATCATCTGCAAGATGTGTGACCTGACCTATATTGGTGAAACCGGCAGACCGATTTCGTGAGCACTTGAATGACATCTACCATGGCAAACATTTACCAGTGGCCCTTCACTTAAATAGCCCTGACCATTCAGGTAACTCTGACATTCATGTCACTGCCCTCCTTTCATGTGTCGGCGACGACCGAACTCGCTTCTCGTTGGAGAATCGTCTCATTTTTCAAATGGGCGTTTTATTTCCTGCTGGCCTTAATGTCCAGCATCATTTTGCATAATTCTGGTGGCTTCTGTCTCTGTTTCATACTTTATTTCTTCTGTCGTTATTTTCCTATCTATCCCTGTTTTTGCTTTGGTTCGTTTCGTTTCCTCAATTATCTTTTCTTAGCCGTCACTAGCTGATACGTCACTTCCGTATGACGCCTTATTTTCTCAGCCATCTTGAATAATTCTTTCTTGGATCCAGCTAAGTGATTTTTACTTGTTTTAATAGTGTTGTTCATTTCTGTCTTCGTTTCGTGGATTATTTACTTTCTTGTTTCGACATGTCTTTCTGGTTTTACGATTTTCATGCATTATCACTGTTATCGTTTCGCTCATCACCGTTGTTTCATCTGCTTGTATTGCTCATTCGGAGTATTCCATCATAGCTTTTTGTAGTACCTATATGTAGTTATTGTCCTTGTCACCTGTTCGTAACTGTGGCTGACGAAGGGTAAAACCCGAAACGTCCCTGTTTCATGTGCACCGTTTACTTGTAAAACTGATTTCATACCATATTATTTTTAAATTTATATATGTGTAGTTTCCTTGCTTTATTATCGCTCTTCATCTGTTTTAATATTTTGTATATTACGTGACTGCAGTGTCTATAGTCTATATTTCTTGTCCTTGATGCCTGTTTGTAACTGTGGCTGACGAAGGGTGAAACCTGAAACGTCCCTTTTTTCTGTGTATCGTTAATTTGTAAAACTGATTCAATGCTGCTTTATTTGTTTATAATATATATATATATATATATATATATATATATATATATATATATATATATATATATATATATATATATATATATATATCTCGGCGTCTGTGGGGAGCCGCGCTGGTGTAATGGCTACGGCGTTGTACTGGCGACGAGGTGTTCATGGTTCAAACCCGGGCGTCAGCGTTGGAAGAAATGTTTACGGCCGGAAATTTGACTGAACAACCTGAACGGCTCCTGTGATAAACCCTCTGTGGATGGGAAAGAGCGAAGCTCTTGACCGGGTTGGAAGGAAAGTCCTCAGGTTCCCCAGCCTCGCAATGACATTTCATTGGGCCAAAGGGCTGAAAGCCCAAGTGCTGCTGGTTAAGAAAAAAAAAATCGGCGTCTGTGGCCTAATGGATATGAACGCAGTTTCATAATCCAGATATACCAGGTTCGAAACCTGCTGTAGGTGGTTTGGTAGCAGATCGCTTTGTGTGGATTTTTAACAATGGTATAAGCGCCGTGACAATCCCCAGAGCTATGCCAGTGGGAGTTTTACTCCTGGTAGGTTCAACCAAGCTGGACTGGTCTGTGTGGGTAGGGGTCAGACAAAAGCTGGTACCCTGGTCTTCCAGGTTGGGGGTTTTAGCATAGGGCTGACACCCCTGTCTATGTAAAAAAAATAATAAAGTTACGGAAACAACATCAAATGAGCAAACTTTGCTGCGGGATGGACATTCGGAGTCTGTGGCTCGTATGACTGTCAGTGGTGAAAGCTGGAGCTGGGTTGGTCATGTCCTCAGAAGAGACCCCGATGCCATCACAAGAACAGCTATGCTTTGGACCCCTGAAGGAAAGCGAAAGAGAGGCCGACCAAAAACAACTTGGCGGAGGACTGTGGAGGCTGAGATGCAAAGAATGAACCAGAGTTGGGGCACTGTACGAAGGATGGCCACCGACCGTGCAAACTGGAATCAATTTGTTGTTGCCCTACAAAACGCCACTAGGCGTGATGGCCACTGACTGCTTTGACGGTCGGTGGTTAAGGATCGAAGAAGAAGAATAAGCGCCGTACCGTTCAGAAAGCAATGGCAAACTACTGAATGACAAAAATTGCCTAGAAAAATCACAAACAGCCAATAAAAGCTGGGGTTGATTGCCACGTCCTGTAAAGGATAAGCAACTAACTTATATATATATATATATATATATATATATATATATATATATATATATATATATATATATATATATATATATATATATATATATATATATATATATATATATATATATATATACTGAAGCACATTAAAAACGCACCACCTGTATAATCCAGGAACAGAGTGTGAAATGTAAATATAAGTGTGTACAAGTTTACATATTTGGAATCTTTATTCATTTTCCTATGAATCCATGCTGGTCATTAATTTGTACATTTGATTGTTATGAAATTCATTGCATTCTGTGCAGGCAAGGGAGAAAACCAAAAATACAAAAAAATGCACGTGCGTTATCCTGCTGGGAAGCTGCAAGTCTGGATAAATTATGAACGCAGGAGCAACCAGTGCATCCAGAACCTCATCTCGATATGTCACAGCATTAACATTTCCACGGAAGACCTGAAGAGGCAAGCGATGGTGAAAACTGAATCCTCCCCAAATGTGAATACTGCCACCTCGAAATCGGTTGACACAGCAATCTGCAAAGCGCTCTTCACACCGTCGCTAAATCCGCATACGTCCATCTGCAAAGGATATGTTGAATCTGTTCTCGTCTGTGAATAGGACAGCATTCAACTGCAGTCTAGTCCATCTGATATGTTGCTCTGCCCATTGCAGGCGCTGCTAACGATGTCTGTGAGTCAAGTTTGGCCCAACATAAGGTCGTCTTGCAGTAAGGCCTGTATCTCTGAGTCATCGTATGACTGTCATTCGAGAGACTTGCCCATGTCTATCCACTATTGCTCTTGCTGTTTGACTTGCCGGGAAAGTCAATTCCTTAGGTGACTCAGCACAATATGACGATCTTGCGCAGGGGTAGTAACTCGTGGTTGGCCACTCCGAAGTCTATCCCGGGCATTGCCAGTGGTTCCGTAACGTTCATTGAGACGTACAATAGTGCTGTGGTGGCAATTCATCCTTCTGGCAATGGCCCGCGAGCTCATTCCGGTCTCCAACATACCAATGGCTCGTTGGCGGTCGTTTTCAGATAGTCGTGGCATTTCAAGCACATGTACTGGGTGTTTTGTCTCAACGGCCTTTTTATACCGAGTATACTGCCACAACGCGTACACATTTTCAGGGTCATAGCTGTTGAGAATCGTGTTGCACGTGTAACTTTCATCGTTTTCATGTAGTCTGTACACACACCCATGGGTTGAATCTTGCACGTTCCATTCCAGCAGCCATTCGCTCTCTACCGCATGGCACACACGGGGAAAATCCATTCCCACACTTTTTTTTGCCAGCTTCTCGGCATCAGTATATATAATAGTGGTGCGTTTTTAATGTGCTTCAGTATATATATATATATATATATATATATATATATATATATATATATATATATATATATATATATATATATATATATTTCGAGAGTCCCAGTGTGTGTATATAAGAATCACTCATTCGATAAATATTTTTGTGGTGATTAGGATTCTAATTTAAAAATTTGCTATGGCATCGGCTTGATAGGCATACTCCTGTAATCTTGTAAAGTTTCTAATGCTTCGTCAGCTACAATTTTTTTTTTGTATGGCGGGTATCGAGGGGTCCCTCGAGGCTCCTTTAAATTTTGATAATTTAAAATGTACAACGACGTATGGTCATGTGTACAAAATATTAGCTTCCATGGTCATGTGAAACCTAGTGTATAGTAGCAGCAGTAGAAATCGTAGTAGTAGAAGTAGTAGAAGTGTGAGTAGTGTTGTTGTAACAGTAGTAGTAGCAATAACAGCAGTCTCAGAAGCAGATGTAGGGGCAGAGACGGTTGTAGCTGTTGTAGTAGTAACATAAGCCGCATACTGTATACTGTATCAGTAATGGTAACAGGAGCGACTTTAGAAGTAGTTCCAATAGTTGTAATAGTAGTAATATTAGTATATGGAGTAGCAGTAGAATCCCAAGTAGCAGTTATTTTTGTTGTAATAAGTTAATGAAGCAGTATTATCAGTAGTTTAAGCATTAGTTGTTGTTTGTAATCATATAGTAATAGATGTAGGGATGTAGCAGTAGTAGCATGAGTGGTAGTAGTAACACCATTAATAGTTGTTGTCGTATTAAGCAGTGCTAGTAGTATCGGAGCCAGAATTAACAAACATTGTTGTAGCTATCATTATTATTATGATTGTTGTATCGTGATTTTTTTGGTTTTGACAGATTATTGTACGAAATAAACCAGACTTATTTAAAACATAAAAATGTTTGACGTTTACTGTGTATGTTGTGGGATTGCCTATAACATAGAACTGTGTGGACAACTCAGATTTGTATGCATAGTCTTTTATACCAAATGTCGCGGATTGTCTCATTTGATCTCCAACGACAGCGAAGAAAAATGATGAATTTTACAAACGTAGCAACCTTCGCTCAAGATTACTTTTGGCAGTGCTGTAAATAGGACGGTAAAGCTCCTACTTTAGAGAGTCTCACAGATATTTTTAGGAAGGCAAGTACAACAACTGCGTTAACTAATTTTGTTGTAAATTTAGCATTCCCCGCTTCCTTCTGTGAGATTTATATTTTTCGTATTAATTTAGACCCTAAGAGAAGATAATTCAGCAAAATATTATTAGTATATTAGCTCTGTACATATGTACATTGAAATTTTTTTTAAATGGTTCACACTTTCAACCAACCGATTATCACCTCCAACGAAGGATTTATATTTACATATATAAACAGCTAGATTTATATATGAATTATTGTTAAAACAAGGTAAAGAATGAAAAAGTGTGCTTTAGAAAACAGGGAAAAGAAGTAGTGTTATCTTCTTTCTGAAAAAAATATTTTTGTCGTCAAAGGATGAATTGAAATTTTGTGAAATAATTTATGGGAGTCCAGTATCTGTGTCGATTAGGTCAACTAAACTTTCCGGCTGCGGCAAGGGGTTTTTGCTATTGTCTCAATGCTTGTTGACAATGAATTCTTCTCTGACCGTTCTCACGTCAAATGGCTTTTTGGGATGACGTTTGGGGCTTTACGAGAGTAAATCCCGCAAATGTCCCCGAAGTGAGTGTCATCTAGACCCCACTGTTTAGGTGGTGTACATTCCCCCCAGAAAAACATTTAACATCCTTGGATACACCAAGTATCGCTGCACATGCAAGAAATGCCAAGGACTTATGACCGTGATAAAAATGACTTTCATGCAGACATACGAAACATCACCCGTAGTGGTGACAGAGACATACAGCACGTCCACAGAGGAAACAAATACAGCATCTATAATGTTTAATGCCCCCGCATCTGCAAGAAACACCAATGTCCAGTATACCACATATCAGAGAACTATAAAAGCTGGAGACCTCAACGCCCATTCACCATCATGACGATATTAAACATGCAACAAAAGAGGCATGGAAGTAGAAGAAATCTGCAACATGCCCTACCTGATCCTACAACAGAACATGAGGTCAGAACACACTTATTTGCACAGAGTTTCAGGCACTGCCAGCAGACCTGATCTTACCATAGTATCGGCTGACATTGCAGACACGTACACTTACAGAGTCCTGGAAGATATTAGAAGTGACCACAGGTCAATACTATGTACTAGAGACAGAGAAAATAAATCTAGACAAAAGAGAAAGACCTACTGTAATTCCAAAAAAGGCTAACTGAACAAAATATGCAACAAAAATTTTCAGATACCAGATTCAGCAGCATTGACATGTTAGATACAGTACAGAATACATACAACGATATCACAAATACTATACTTGAAATAGCGAACATAACAAAACCAGTAGGCAGCCACACACGTTTCAGCCGTTTCTGGACTCCAGATCTAGAAAAGATTGATAAAGAGTGCAGACAAGCCAGAAAAAAAAGCTGGAAAAAGACCCAAACAGAGCCAACAAAATAATATATAATAAACTCGCAGCAAGGTATGATTTTATATTGAACAAAGCAAAGAAAGAATCATGACAAAAACATTTAAAAGCTTGGATTTAAAGAATGAAGGGCACAGAGCAGGGACGCTACTGCACTGTCCTGATGGAAAAGGAAAGAAGAGCAACCCAAAACCACTAAGAACTGGAGGAAACGTCTCAACAAACAACAACAAAAAGGTAGAAACGTTTAACAAATACTATGCAAAATTCAGCATGTTTTGGAACTGAGGAAAAGAACTAGACAAGTGCCAGTGGAACCCCCAGGGCAAGAGAGGCAGAGGTAGACCAAGAAGCACATGGAGAAGAGAGCTGGAAACAGAAGTGAAAATGACGAGGAGAACGTGGAAGGAACTTGAGATGATGGCACGTGACATGAGGACTTGGCATGTGCTTGTTGAATGCCTAAGCTCCTTTGGGAGTGGAGGGTTATGAAATGAAATGAAATATTCATTTCGCGAATGGTGACTCCGTTACAAATAGTGCAATGCTTGATTTAGCAGCTCTTTGTTCTGTTTTTCTTATGTTCTAAATTGTTTTGTCTAGCTGTTTTCTGTGATTTGTTTAATCTCATCGAGTGTTTTCAATTTGTCCTGCATCTGATTACGGTTATGTTACAGAAGAGCCAAGTCATCAGCAAAATCCAGATCACCGAACTGCTTAGTCAGAGTCCACTGGATTCCATTTCTGTTGTGTGTTGTCGATGTTCTAATAACCCAGTCTTTTGCTAGTAAGAAAAGAAATGGAGACAAGAGGCATCCCTGTCGCACTCCTGTTCTTATCCCAAATGGTTCTGTAAGCTGTCTTTCGTGAAGAACTCTGCATGTCATGTCTTCTTATGTTTTCTTTATTAAATTAATGATCCTCAGGGGAACTACATTATGCCTCATCAATTTCCAAAGTGATTCTCTGTCTACACTGTCAAATACCTTTTCGTAGTCCACAAATCCGATGTATAGTGGTGATTGTCATTACAGACTTTGTTCAACTATTATTCTCAAAGTGGCTATCTGGTCTGTACATGATCTGTTTTGTCGAAAACCTGCTTGTTCATCTCTCAGTTTGTTGTCTATGGACTCTTTTAATCTCTCAAGGATAATCCCGTTTAATACTTTTCCTGGCACTGATAGTAACATTATTCCTCTATAATTTGTGAACTCTTGTAAATTTACCTTCTTAGGTAACTTAACCAGATATCCTTCCTTCCATTCTGCTGGTATCTCTTTCTTTTCCCAGACTTTACCAAGTAATTTATATAACATCTCTATAGCCGTGTCGATATCTGTTTTGATTGCCTCAGCTGGAATGCCATCAGATCCAGACGCTTTTCCATCTCTTAGAAGCTTTATGGCTTTATTGACTTCTTCCTTCGTTGGTCTTTCACTTCAACAAACATGGACTAGTCAATTAAGGAAAATAAAACACAGCCATCCAAGACAGGGGAAGGTCCTCTCGCGGGGAGGCGTATGATGCAACACAAAGAAAGCCGAAAGGAGTCTGTGTTACTGACTAACCTTCTTTCTTCTAGGAGAACTTCCAGATTTGGCACCTGGAATGTTCGGACTTTAAACGAACAAGAGGAAGTGGCACAAGTAGCAGCAGAAATGAGGGAATATAAAATCGAGGATCTGGGAATGTGTGAAACAAAGTGGAAGGGGGTAGACAAGAAGAAACTCATCACAGGTGAATTGGTGCTGTCCTCAGGACATGAAGATGAAAGTTCACACCACAGTGAAGGGGAACCTCTTATGTTATCTAAAGAAGCACAGAAAGCACTCATTGAATGGGAAGCTGTTGGACCCAGAATAATAACAGCTACTTTTAAAACAGCTTAAAAAAAATAATTGTAAATGTCATCCAATGTTATGCACCAACTAACGACAAAGAAGATTCTGTGAAAGAAGCATTTTATACTAGACTACAGGAAATTATAGAAAAAGTAAAAAGAAGAGACATCACATTTTTGATGGGTGACATGAATGCAAAGATAGGTACAGTCAACACCGGCTTTGAAGAAATCATGGGAAAACATGGGCTAGGAATAATGAATGAAAATGGGGAACTATTCTCAAACTTCTGTGCTTCAAATCAACTGGCTATAGGAGGAAGCACGTTTTCACATAAGAGAATACACAAAGCAACATAGATATCACCAGACCATAGAACAGAAAATCAGACTGATCATATATGCATAAACAAGAAGTTTAGATCATCATTGCAGGATGTAAAGGTATATATAGGAGCAGATATGGCATCAGATCACCACCTTCTGATAGCCACAGTAAAAATGAAAATCAAGAGATATGCAACAATGCAAAATTATAGACAACAATTTAATGTAGGACATCTAAGAAATCAAGAAACAAGAGACAAATTTGCGGTCACAATATCCAACAAATTCCAAGTGCTCCAACAGCTGGAAGATGAAGAGAATACAGAAGACTATTGGCAACAAATCATAACTGTATGGAATGAGACATGTGAAGAAATACTGGGAAAAAGGGCGCGAAATGAATAGCGCACTACAAAAAACTAAAGACTGAGAAAGCTCCAGGACTAGGCAAGATTACCAATGAAATGATACTGAACGTAAGCACATTTGCAAAGTTAGTACTTTTAAACTTCATTAACAGAACATGGAAAGAAAGCACACTACCTAGAGCTTGGCTGACTGCAAATATCAAACCAATTCTAAAGAAAAACAAGATAGCTGAGGTATCAGGAAGCTACAGACCAGTCTCACTGACCTCAGCAATTGGAATATTTACATAGAAAATGGTTAATCACAGGCTAATCTGGTGGCTGGAAAGTAATACAGTCATTAATGATAGTCAGACAGGCTTCATAAAAGGTTGCAGAACTGACGACCAACTCTTCCATTTTGAGCAAAAAACCTTAGATGCATTCTAAGAAGGTAAGCACACAACAGCTATATTCATTGATCTACAACAAGCATATGACACAGTATGGAGACAGGGGCTCGTCGGCAAAATGACAAAACTGGGCATACATAGATAAATGTATCGCTGGATTAAAGCCTTCCTAAGTAACAGAACAATACAGACAACAGTAGAAGGCTCTAAATCATCCAAGAAAACATTAGAGGAGGGATTGCCCCTAGGGTCAGCACTAAGTAGCACCCTCTTCCTTATCTTCATAAATGATCTTCCTCCCTTCTTGAAGGTATCAAAACACTGTATACAGATGACCTGCTCATTTGGACAGTAAAAAATCTGGCGCAAGCAAAAATGAAAAGATCGCTAGCCATAATAGCTGTGTACTGCAGGCTCTGGAAACTAAAAATAAACATCCAGACAACTGTATACACAATTTTTACCTGGAGCATCAAGGAAAGCAAGAAGGTGTAACAAATAAAACTCTATGGACAACTACTGTCCAGAGAAGAAAATCCAGCTTACTTAGTAGTGGAGCTTGTCAGACAGCTACTCCTCATTGCCTTCTTGCACAAAATGAAAGATAAGGCCAGTAGGTGCTTGAACCTAGTTAAACATCTTGCAAGCACTAGCTCGGGAGCAGAAAAAGGAAATCTCAGACACCTGTACCTGGGATATGTCCGATCAGTCATGGATAACAACCTATGGCTGCAGTCGGCAATGAGCGAAACCACTCAAGCAGAGTTGAACAAAGTCCTAAACCAAGCTCTATGGTTCATATGCGGGGAAATTAGAAACCACATCAATAGCCACTTGTGAAATTGAAGCAAACGTAAAACCTATGGACGTACGACATAAACGTGCTGTCCTGGAAGCAACAGAGCGCTATAGAAGATTGAGAAAATTCCACCCAAACAGACAACTGGTTGACAACTGGAGTCCCGTTAACAGACTATAATAAAAACGACCATTATAAGTAGCAACAACTATAGCAGAACACCACCTCCCACAGACACGAGAAAGAATAGAACAATACCCAGTCATTTATACCGGAAAGGAGTCAAAACTTTCAATAACAAAAATCACACTCATGGATAGCACACTAACGAAGAAACATGAACCCGATAGTGCTTAAAACAGCTACTTTAGAGACTATAGACATCTACCCTAGCACTGCAATACATGCATACACAGATGGCTCATCATTCAAGACCACCATAAATGCTGGACTTGAAGCGCATGTAAAATACCCAAATGGCAGCACACTAGAAATATATGAACCGTGTGGAGCATTCTGTACTAATTACCAAGCAGAGATTACAGCAATAAACACCACCCTCACAGCAAAAGACAGCCAATTCAAACAAGAAATCTATATTCCCTCAGATATCATAATCACTGATTCAAAATCAACACTTCATGGTTTAGAAGAATACATCCAAACTGAAAATAAAGAAATAATACAGCTGACCGAAACAATTGACAACCTGCTAACAAAATACGACATCAGACTAGGAGCAATTATAGTTCAGACAAACACTCCGGCAAACAAGCAGACAGCTAAACGAATACTTCAAAACAACGTCAAAAAATGAAATAGAAAAAGAAATGTCCCATCCCAACAAAAATGACAACATTAATAACCTGCGATGTGTGGAGCAGAGCACAATCCTCCAAGAACAAAACACACCAGACTCAACAAGCACATAAACAAATTAAAACCACACATGAGCCTAATTGCCGCAACTGTACCCATTCATATGAGAGTTCAGCATGCGCTGCTCACTTGCCCTAGACTATCCACAGAAAAAGACGACAGCTATTGCTGGGCTCCCCAACAATCACAAATATTCTAAACAGCACCACTCAACAGCTGTAGAACACATGCAAACTCTTCACCTTGGCATTGACTGCTAAACAGCGACGAGCTCAACAGTCATAGTTAATAAACAATAAAAACAACAACAACAACACAGCTGCGAACATGTAACTAGTGCCAGGAACTGAGAGAAATAGGAAATTGCATCTCCAGTTAATCTTTTATCTCCGTTTGTAAGCATCAGGAGACCACCACTTTCTTCCACCATTTCATCTTCTAATGCAATTTTCAGTTGCCCACAAGCATGAAGTCTTAGACACTCGAGTCAGATGAGAGTGTTTCGGAGAACAGAAGTATGCAAATTAATCATAGTTATATATAGACATCACTCTGAACCAGAGTGTTGACCTCCGAAACTTACATTATGATACAATCATCTTCCGCTTTCTGCTACCTATGGAACATGAAGCTACTACTGCTACTGGTTTCTTGCGAGAAACCCACAAGAAACAGTCACCAGCTCTTGCAGTGGTGGTTTTTTTGGCAATTTATGTTACAAGATGAGGCTGCCTGTTTCATGCACGACTTTACAGAAATAAGCATTTCATACACGTACAAGGTACATATAAATTAGGAACATATATATTTTTAAGACTTACCCTTTGAAAATGAGTGGGTATTTATCCAAACACTTTTTTGTACAGAATGACTGATAGTAAGTAATTCTACCGCTAAGTTGCAGTTTTGTCGGGTGATCTAGTGATGTTTGTTATGCTAAAATTTGTAGTTTTGAACACAGGGGTAGAATTTGTAGGTGTCGGGATATAAAAGCTATATAGAATTTAGCACGATAAATTCCACAAAACGAAGTTCTAGCTTCATACACTCCCTAGCAAATCTGTTATCTATCAATCCTGGCGTCTTCCTCCGATGAGAATTGGAATGGAAGTCAAGTTTCAACTGCTCGTTGTCTTATCGTATAAATTCCGCCTACACGAAACATAATTTTGCTAGTTTATTTTTGTTAAAACCAACCACAGTTTATGCTATTTTATTTTTCAATTTAAAACCAATCACCATTTAGTCTAGCTTATTCGGTTATATTTTTCCCCTACACGTTGTTAAAATTATTGGCATCGCCATTTATGGTAATGTAACTAATTATTATTGACAACACCGGAAAATATTTCATTCACCTTACATTAATTCCTCCGTATTATAAAAATCAGAACAGACTTAAATTTTGCCAATGTTGCAGGTTACTGGCTCAAAGTAACTCATTATATTTAAACGGCACATGATACCAGCTGACCAAATAACTAATACGTAATGCGAATGTACAGGTCAGACAATGTAACTGCTTATAACAATACACACCGTTTAACATCTGAGTAGATTAGTGGCCTGCGAACAAAAGTCTGACAATGTTGATTTTATTCTCTGACCTCATTGTTCAAAGCCTGTCTGAACGATCTTTCCACATTAAAATAAATAAACATTCCTGAGTGGTTTACGCTGACGTTTATCTAAAACGTACCTCCTAAGGAAAGTGTTATCGGTTATACAGTGCTGCAGAGAAATGAATAATAGGAATGACAGAAAAACAATTGACCAATGAGTGCCTTTACACCAATACATTGTTCAAATTAAATGCTTTGAACAGAGGTAATATATATACTCATTTCGTATAACACATTTGCTATATTCTATCTACTTTTAAAAATCTACGACAGAATATTTGTATACCTGTGTGTGTGTGAGTGTGTGTGTGTATGTGTGAGTGTGTGTGCAGTTTCTCTCTTGCAAGGATTTTAAAATTGGTATTATACGAGTAACATCATCCACGTCATGGGGCATGTTATGAGAAGGGACGGCATGAATCGAATGTGACAACAGCAGAGACTGAAGGGGAAAAAATGATAGAAGATGACAAAGAAGAGAGATACTGAATGTTTTAACATCGTGGAATGGGCAAAAGTAACCACCATAATTGATAAACAGAACTGTGTACAGCCAGTTGGGCAGAGAAATAAATTAGGCAGCTAAAATATTTAGGCCATGTATAAAGACATAACACCTTGCAGAAGATCACAATAGAAGGAAGTGTTAAAGACAAATGTTCAAAGAGAAGACAATGATATAAGTGGGAAAAAAACATGAATAGATGGACAAGACAGAGCTTATTTAAAGTGCATCATCAAGACAAGAGACAGTAACTCTGTAGATCCACTGCAGCCGATCTTCTTTGCGGAGATGGTAACTGACGAGGATGATGATGATATTGTCATATTATTTAATGTTTATAATATTGACACGTGATCTACCTTTCTGTCTCGCACTTTTCTCTCCTCATCGCCCTCACCATTACCCTCACCATCGTCTTCACCATCACCCTCACCATCGCCCTCACCTTCTATGCAGTGACTATTGTGCTAATTTACTTCGACTATTTCAGAATTATGAAGTCAAGTTTAGACGTCTGAATTTTGTGATGACAGAACAAGATAGCGTGCTTCAACTTCACTACACCCATATTTGTTAACTAGAGACAGTGATAGAAAAGCGAGTTACGTACACAAGTATTAATGCTACCAGAAACAAAAGATCATATTACAACATGCAGTAGGATCTACAGTCGAGTCTGTTTATTATAGATGTAATAGCAGACAATATTAATAACAAGAGCGCAGTTTAAAATACTGCACTGTTACAATTCTATTAAAATAAGAATATATTTATTGAAGTAAAACAGTCTATTAGCATTTTCCGTGTAAGAATTTTGGTGAAAATAATATTCAAATTTTAGATTTTGTACTGCGGCCCTAGATCGCATTCATGAACATTCATTGCATGGAGGTATATCGGGAGGCATCCTTATATGACCACCAGCTATTACACAGTGCTATAGTATGTAGATTTGGATGTGGACCTCTATAAGTGAGGTTAATTACACCCTCATTAACTCTTGAAGTCATCCACACACTTCCAGGAAATTCGCCTGAAATGCGCTGAGAACCCAGCACTGCACACTAAGCTAGTAGGAGTCACTTGAGCCCCAGACGTAACTCTGGCTTTTACCTGATTGCCTTCAAGCAGGAGGATCTCACCGTGGACCTCATGACAGGCAGCGGGAGATGAGAAGCTGCTCTGTGTAGGACGAGCCGATTTCTTAGAGGAGTCCAGAAGTAGAGCACGTTATTTCAGCTCTGCATATTTGAGAGCCCTCTTGTATGGCGGGGAATGCACGGTATGCCGCGCACGTCTTACTCCTAACTAGGGACCACATGTGAAGATTCTCTAAATGTAAGCCAAGCTGGAGAAATAGGAGCACATGTCTTCAACTAAACACGTTTCGGAATGGCAGAAAAGCCCCAGGAAACGCCTAGAATAATAGTGTAGATAATACCAACGACTCTTCAACTTGGTATTGGCTGAGAATGAGCGAAAAGCTCTGCAACCTTAAAAAGCAACAACATTGATCCCCTACAAGATGGAAAATAATACATCTACCTCAACAACAAAATAGACACATGTGTAGGTACTTTGCCTTTGGCTTTTCCGATCCCCCAGGTTACGAGTTTTCACTCTTTTTTTCCTTGTGTCAGGTAGTGAAAGGTACATGGCTTTTTTAATTGCATTCTCTCTCCATACAAGGTGTTGGTGATGGAGGGGTCAGGTGGTAGCAATTGCTTTCGCAGGTCTGCTAGTGCCAGGCATTCCAGGAGGCGGTGTTCAACTGTTTCTTCCTTCTGTCTGTGACAGTGGTTGCATTGTGGTGCATGGTAAGAGATCACTCTGTGCAAATGCTTGTTGAGAGGTACATGTCTTGTTCTCAACATGAAGATTGTAATCTTGTCTCTACGGCTTATGTTGTTGATTCTATCTCTGCGGTTTGGCTGAGACATTTCTGCATATTGTGCTCTTGCAGATGAGCCGGCTGCCCAGCGGTGTATCCGGTGCTGTGTGCTGTTGTTGTGTATCATGTATTTTGTGGTTCTTAAGTTGGTCCTTTCTTTGCTAGTTTGTGAACACTCTTATTGCCTCGAATGCCTGTATGGCCAGGTATCCACTGTAGAGTTGTGTTGATGCCATAGGAGGCCAGTACATTGATTTCTTTAACCTTTAGCACGCTGCGATCGACATATGTTAAGTATGTTAGCTGTGGTTTTTTTCGGTTGATCGGATCCAATGTTCATAGATAACGAGTCAGAGAAAAGGACTAGGTTGTTTGGATATGCTGTTTTGTCTTTGTCTTTGTATCTTGCGATGATGAATGACAAAGGTTTCCGACATGACCTGAATCTCAGCGTCGTTGTTGACTCTGAGCAGTATAATCTACAAGGTGCAGACAGCTGGCTTGTTGTCCTGTCTGGAAGTATTATGAGAGAGCCGTATCCTGCACTGGTGGTGGCCTTGAAAGCTGACTCGTCTGTGTACATTGTCGTGTCCCACGTCCTAACTGACTTTTTCTTTGTCTATGAATTTTTTCCTTCTCCTAACTTCTCCTTTAGAAGTATAAATGACACCCTTTGCTTCAGAATTTTTTCATCTTTATAATGAGAAAAGTCTTTCTCTTCATAGTCTTATATTACACCAATACTGGCTAGCTCAGGATTCTCACGGCTCATGCCGATAAATTATCCTGACACGATCACTGGTGGGACATTTCTTTGTATAGTATTTCCAGCCTAGAATCGACCAGCCATGAAGTGACCTGTTTGTATCACTAACTGAATGCACATAAATCAAGTGGGAATGAACTCTGCCTTGCACAGTGAAATCTCGGACCAGTTTAATTGAGATAGGATATTCCTGTAACCAGCAAAACGATACAAACCTCTGTGTGTGTGTGTGTAGGTGGACGATGCCACCAACAGGTCACCCACCCCTGCACCCGGAGAGGCCATCCTAGAATTGTGGAGGGAATTTTTAGGCATTCGCTCGGTAACTGCCAAATAAAGCAGAATCTGAATGGGCCCCAGAGAGGGGACTTGTCGCTAAATCCTAAGTGAATCCTTCAGCGAGTAAGTGGATCTATTAGTTAACCTTTTAAATGTATTTTCATTCAGGGACATAAATTGCCATTTGCATATTTACATGCTACTCAACTATTTTTAAAGCATGAGTTTGCTGAAGTCATAACTAATCGCTGATCTTCTCACAAAATGGCAGAAATAAGACAGGGTTAAATAGTTGATGTATAATTTTGTTTCTTTGGGAGTTACTTATTAAACCAAGCAGAAAGTGTATTAGTGGTCCTTGTACTTTTTCAAAATGTTCCAGTGTTCTTTGTCAAGACTACACACTTGATAAGTGTGTCTTCGGTCACATTTCTTATCGCTTTGTCTCATATTGGACATTATTGTTTCATCATGAAATATTCTCGTAATGTAGGCTCATTAATGCACTTTTATGCATATACCATGTTTGATGATTCAACAATTATGCTGTTATCAGTTGTATGAATGATATTTTCTACAAGAATCAAGACTTTAAGAATGTTTACAATTATTTAGCCATTTAATCAATGTATCACTTGACTGACTAAAAGTAAGATCGCGGTTCTCAAGCCTTTGAGACCAGGAACCCCTAATATAGATTTACTGTTCAAGGGGCAAAGATGTAAATCGATGGTTCTCAAACTTTGGCAGCAATGACACCCCGACATGTTTACAGCAGCTTAGAAAACTATTACCCTAGTTATCATTACATTACCATTGTTGACAGTGACCCCAACATTAAAATACGGCACTATCGGCACAATGTGAGCCAGTGTATCTCAAACATTTGATGACCACAGTCCAGACATCACAGTTTGTGAAACTAGTTGCTCACATATGGAGAATCACTGCAGTAAATAAGCAGACAGCCAGATAGAGTTTGAGAACTCCAGATATGCTTATAACGTCAGTTAAGATGGAGTATTTCATTGATAGTATATAACAACACTTTGTTATTGAATGTTAGCTATGATTGTTTTAATTTGATTTCTGGTGGGACTTCAACTGTTGCATCCTCCAGTCCAACCAGGTTACGGGTTCAGGGTACAAACCAGGTTACGAGTCCAAGGAGCGAAAGGTTACCCCTACCAACCATACCCTATTAAATCAAACCATACCCAGTCAACCAGGTAACCCATACCATACCAGCCATCCCATACCAGAGCACAACCCTAGTCTCGGGGGGGGGGTTAGGGGGGGGGGGAGTTAGGGGGGGGGGGGGGGGGGGTGGGGGTTCTAAACCTAAGAGTACATAATTTTGTTTAATTTGTAAATTTTCAAGAGTTGTGAGAATTTATATTTTTTTTTCTAAATTTAACTCAACAGACTCTGTTGTTTATTTATTTTTTTTAACCTTTATTTGGGCTGTATTTTGGTTTTGTTTAAAACATAAATCTATACTCTGCGGGCTGAGCCATAATTAAATTAACGTCTAGTGGTTCGGGATATTTTAGTTAATGTGGCTGGACACCAATTTTCCTTTGCTCGACCTTATGTGCTTCACATAGTCCTTTTGTAGGATTACTGAGAAATAATTTATCGTCCAGAAAATTTTTTTGCCAGAATTCTCTTTGCATTAAGGATTTCTAGTCCACTATTTCCTGAGGAGAAGCAGTTTCTTCGAACTCATAGATTATCCATAAGACCATATAACCTTTTTTTCTTCCATTCCATCCAATCTGTCTTCTCCTCAAAAATTCACCACTTCATACACATGGATCCAGTTTGTAGAGTAGGAGTCAATGGTTTTCCATGCACAGAGTTTTATGGTGTTAGGGGCTGTTGACTTGTTTACTGAGTTGTCAAGGAGTTTGGTTTTTAACTGGGGCAGTATAGAGATTGAATTGGTGAAGAATGTCAGACACTTTTCTTAATTATTCTGTGTTCTGGTAGATCGTCTCTTGTATTTAATTCTTCCGCTATGAATATTGGGTATTTTTTTCAGTTTTGTTTTTTGTGTCAATTTGTCTATTTTCTCTCTGTTTGAGTGGTTTAGAAGGAAACGTCTGTATCTTTCCACGGCCTCAGTGGTTACCTTTTCTCTTATATCTAGCGGATCTATATCTGCGTCAATCTCACAGGCTGCTGTTGGTGTTGATCTCATACCCCCACAGATGAAGCGGAGGGCCTGGTTTTGTAATCTGTTAACCTGGTTACAAGAGCTCTCAGATGCTGTTATCTTCAAGGGGAGGATGTAGTCCATTATAGATCTGATATATCCTGTATAGAGCTGTCTAAGTGTTGTTTTGTCGGCTCCCAGTAGGTACTAGCAAGTCGCTTGAGCAGATTTAATCTCTTGGATGCTTCATCTGCAATGTTTTTCACACATTTGTTGACAGTTTTCTGTCTAGTTGGACCCCAAGGTATATTATACTTTCTTCACAACTGATTTCAGCACCATCAAGAGTGATTTTAAAATTAGTCCTTTCTAGTTTGTTGATGAGAGTTAAATTCGTGTAGACAGTTTTGCTGACATTGATCTTCAGTTTCCAGAAGTTGCACTAAGCTGATAAAGTAGTAAGGGTGTTGCGTACAGTTTCGCTGAGTTTATAGTCTGTTAAATGTACCTGTTTAAGTTTGGAGACATTATTTGTTAGATTCTTGATCAAAGGGGAGTTACTCATTTTTTTACTTAGGTTGAAGTCAACAGTGGTTGTTATCCAACTTGTCTTTTAACCAAGCGGTCTAAATTTAGAACCGATGTCTTGTTACCTGACCATATATGGCTTGAATGGTCAGCTTTTCCTAGAATGTTTTCAAATCGCCCACCTGAGCCTAACTCAGGGGTCTTGCGTCTCACGACGCATGCGCGAGTTTTGTGGCGCGTTAAGGAAGTCTGTTTGTTAAGGATTCGAGCTGTAGTTTTCAAGCGGTCAAGACGTTTGGCGTCTTCGATCTGGCTTTATGCCTGGGGGAAGAAAGTTCTCTGTGTGTGACCAAGATGTCTAAAGATTATTTCCCCATGTTGTATTCTATGCGCCTAGGAGGCGAGTGTGTTTTTGGTGTTTATTCTGAAGATATGTCAATGTACATTATCCTTCATATCATATTCCTCTATTGCCAGAATTATGAATAACATTTGTTACCAGCTTAGTGACTTTTCCCTGGGCGGGAAAGAGTCCCATTGAGAATACTACAATCTGAGCTCACGAATTATGCTGACATTGTATGTATCGGGTCTGTGAATGCCCGAAGAACTTTATATTCGTTGAATCCTGCTATTCCGGCAGTACCACTTTGGACAAGGTCGGACATACCTTGTTTGTCCAAGGAATCATAGAGGACACTGTATTTAGGCCCCGCCATATTTTGCGGCCTGCTGTATACTAGAAAATATACCTGACTTGCTGGTGTCAGAAGAGAGTTGGTTTAAACTCATATATTTGAAGACCCGTTCTCAATGCGGGGTATTTTGGCTGTAGCTGAAGAAAGAGAGATAGATTGAGGTCAGCATCATTTATGCACAGCTTACTGATGAACTGTTGATGCAAACTATATTGAACTGTTATCATATTTACGATGCCCTGAGTTTTTGTCAAATGACTATATATATCTTGATGTCGGCGTCCCTTGTAATCGTACTGCATTAAAGTGTTGACAATATCAGAGGTGTTACCAAGCTCCATGACTTTCTACGTTGTGGTGCAAGAGTGTATTGTCCAGTAGATGACTGTCTTCCACGAACCTTTACACACCCATTCGCACTCTTTGATGTCTACTCACGCACCACTACTGTAACACATCAACGCTTTGAATTCAAGACATGAATGTCAACATTATGGCGGCCAACCAGGGCCTACAATATTTATGATAGCCTGTGTGGCGTTTGTGTTACAACGAATACAGGACGTTACAACTATGGTGAACAGACCTTTTACATTTATGGTGAGCCAGCTTGATGGGGCTATTGTTGTGCTGACGTCAACTTCGTGGTAACTGAAAGAACCCGGCGCTGCCCGTTAGATTGTTGACATTGCAACACTTCCTGAGCTTGAATAGTTCAGAAAGTCAAGTTCCTATACCATCGTTGTCGCCGTTATTTTGAAGGTCAAGGTCCGGTACCATCATTGTTACTGTTGTTTGGGAAGCAAATTCAGATGTACCCTTTAGCGTTGGATCTTCTGATCCTCAGAATGCTGACTATAGTGCTTCATCGTTGCTGTTTGTGACGACAGGATTGTCATAAGATAAGTGGCCTGTTTGTTATTGTGAACTGTGCCTTGTATTGTGTCTGAACTAAGCCTTCCGCATTTACACATCCTTTATATGCTATATGTTTATGTTACATGTTATTTATATGTTTATATTTCAGCGGGTTTTCTGTTGGGCGGTGTCTTGCGGTAGGATATCCCACTTAACCGAGGGCCTACTGTAAGCGTTCTGTAGGGACTTTTGCAAATTTCCGTTAGTGGAAATTGCTAGCGACATTTGTTGCTATTTTTGTTTAGTGGTGACGAGGTGTACTTTTCGTTGTTTTTGTTATATTTTTTTTGTTTTTTAGTTTTGATTTGATTTGTTTGTATTTGTCCGCCTCCTCTTCCTTTCGTTTAATTTTATACACCTTTATGTTTATATACTGTTGCGTCATTTGTTTTGTTTAACTTTTCGCAGTTACCATTACATCCTTTGTACCATTTTTTCTTTAGTTCAGCTTTAATGCTCATTTGATTTCTGCGAATGTTATCGTATTGTCCTTGATGCTTGTTCTATGTTTATGTTATTCTCTGTTGTCATACGCTATTTATATATATATATATTTAGTCATACACTATTAGTAGTATAGTGTACTTGGAATATAAAAATGATTGATGGTGTTATTATGGTAAAGGTGATTATACAAGTTCTTTATCAAAGACTTGTCTCCCACAGAGATTGGGATAAAGTGAGGTAATTATACAAGTTATTTATTAAAGACTTGTTCCCATTGAGGTTGGAATAATGTAATTTATTATTTCAGGTTACTGATCTCATATTATTAGACATAATGTCTACACTACAGTACTTTATTGAGCAAGGGAAATCCCTTGGTAAGGCTGGTGAGAAATTGGAGGAATTCGCAACTACTGAATATGCCAAGGCACTGAAGTCGGAAGAAAAGAGACAGAAGATTGAAAATGAGCAAAAGAAAATAGAAACTGAGAATTTAAGATTGCAGATGCAGGCAGATGAAAGGAAATTCCAGATGGAAATGGAAAAACAAAAAAAGAGAAGCCGAGCAGAAAAAGATAGAAGCCGAGGCTGAAAATAGAAGGTTAGAAAGAGAAGCCGAGCAGAAAAAGATAGAAGCCGAGGCTGAAAATAAAAGGTTAGAAAGAGAAGCCGAGCAGAAAAAGAGAGAAGCCGAGGCTGACAATAAAAGATTAGGAAGAGAAGCTGAAGAGAGAAAGTAAAAAACAAAAATGGAACACTGATACTCCCCGAAACTGATACTATTAAATTGTTTGATGATACTGGTCACTTGTTACGACGTGTAGAATATTGCAAGTGGGTGTGTGATAGGGTAGACACTCACACCACAAGGCACGTACATAAGAATCATGGACTGTGGTAAACGCCTGGTGACATTTAATGACGATTTATTAAGTCACAGCACGATCACGTTTACATTGATATACACACAGTCACATTACAAGTCATTGCAATACAATACTCTTCAACATTCATCAGCAGATCTATATCAAGGCCTAAAGTCCCCACGACTCATCTCTGCGCTATAACACTGCGCTATAATACTGCACCCAGCAGTTCACATAAATTATGGCCTAAAGTCCTCATGACTCACTTATCATACTGCACCCAGCAGTTCACATAAATAATGGCCTAAAGTCCTCACGACTCATCTCTGCGCTAGACTTATAATACTGCACTATAATACTGCACCCAACAGTTCACATAAATTATGGCCTAAAGTCCTCATGACTCACTTATAGCTTCCTCAAAGCTTCACAAATACTTAATATGGCCTGTCCCAATCCTGGACTCATAATAGCTTCCTCAAAGCTTCACAAATACTTAATATGGCCTGTCCCAATCCTGGACTCATAATAGCTTCCTCAAAGCTTCACAAATACATAATATGGCCTGTCCCAATCCTGGACTCATAGTAGCTTCCTCAAAGCTTCACAAATACATAATATGGCCTGTCCCAATCCTGGAAAACACACACAGACAGCGTTGACCACTCCCGGTCCAACGCTCCGAATCCCTCTTCTCCTCCCCGGGATCACACACTCTAGTCCCGCCAAAAAACCCAAACACGAGACTCCGCTGTTTTTGAACACAGCTCAAAAACAGTACAGAATAAATACATCTCAGCATTTGAGATAAAAGCGTTCGCACGCTTTCCTGTACTCTGTCACTCAAAATAAAAGGATATGTTTCTATTATAACGTTAAGCAAACCTCAGCTTAATCAGGTATACAAGTATTGTAACTCATAATCTACTTTGCCCAAAAACATATTCCGAATTACTGCCCTTTCAAAGGATCAACTTGTTACAGTTTCCCACACACCCGGGAGAAAAAAATGATTCTATCATTTTTTTGAAAATTAACTCCCAAAACGAAAAAATTTAAAAGATAATGGAGTTCTAACATATGTTTTACAAAATTCATCTTATGATAAGTCAGAAATAGTATATCTACAAAATATTAGCAGTAAATGTAAAGTAAATAACAATCATCCAACGTATGATTACTAAATATAATCTATTAGAAAACCAAGCTAAGTATCTCAAAATTAATCTATTACAGAACTAAGTTAAGCATATACAATAATACTCAAACAAGCAACAAACAATAGTAATAGAAATGACAATATCAAGCAAACAAAGTATAATTCGAAAAGAAGTAAAATATGAAATCATCATATGAAAAACAACAAATAATATCACAATGTCAAATCATGTAAAGCAAATACACCTATCACTGATCTAAAGTTACATCATTACTTGAACAATACAAAAAAATGAAAGTCTAAGTAGCGTAACAGAAAAAAGTATACACGAAGCATAAAGTGAGACAAAGATGAAACACGGAAGTATATGCTGAAAAGACAACAGAAAAGATGTAAAGGGATGACGAATAGTCAACAAGGACAGATGAAAAGTAAAGATGCACATGTAGAAAAAGTTGTAACAATACCTTACAATAACTATTTAAATCACACATCATATAATATAAGTTAATACAACTACGATAAAAAATTATAACACAAAATGACAAAGTATATCTATACTAACAACACAAGTGAAAAAAAACTTATGACAAAAAAAAAATAGTAAGTAATTTAACCAAATTATAAAACTTATGCATAACTAATAATAAATTATACAAGATATCGCACAAACAAAAATAAAACGCTATTAAAAGGTTTGCAATGACTCAAAGTCACGCGCTAAATACAGAAAAATACATCAAATATGAAAAAACAATTGCAAGGAACTAATGACGCTACACATTACTAACCATAATATACAGACTAGCATTGGCAAAGAAAAAATATTACAACGTTCGAAAAAATACATTTTCAAAAAAAAATACAAAAAAGTTTAGTAGCACTAAGTTGCATAAAAAATATTTCCTTTACAACCAATTCAAGGCTATAATAAATAAACTAACAATGAAATCGACTTTAAAAAAAAAAAAATGAAGCACATATAAACAATCTATCTCTAAACAGACATACATTAACAAATGTAAGTTTTTTTTTTTTTTCAAAAAAATTATACATCACATAAAACATATGAGAGAAAAAAAACAAGTGCTGATGAATTGTCTAATAGTAATTATTGCACCATTACAACTAATGAGTTTGTGCATAGGGCTTGCAAACTCAACATGTTCAAAAAGTTATCCTAACAAAACTGCTACAAAAACAACAAACCGAAACAAACCACTGCAAGTTCAACAATGGAATATAGCTAACAATAAAAACAAAAAATCATGGCAATCAAATGATGCATTAAATATTTCAAACGAAATTACATGTTATTGCAAATCAGGAACATATCATTTATTATACTAACAAATACAAAAGAAAATATTTACTGTTTACATAAGTAAAAAAAATCAGATGGAAATCTCTCGCTTTCCTGTCAATATGTCCTGACCCTGAGCAAGCAAAACATCAGATGTTTAGTGGGACGCAGAAAAAGTTACGCTTGAACGCACACACGGATGCTGAGTTGACCCACTTTTCTCACTACTAATATGACACAGGTGCCTTGACTGTTATCGTAAAGTCGCTTCTGTCAAAATATATGAATGAAAATTTCCATTTTAATGAATGGTACAATCTAAGGAGAAAAAACGTAGAAGTCAAATTACAATTACCCATTATTTTGGTCCTTGTAAAGTAATGGTCGTTTCAAAATGCCCTCAGCTCTTCTTTTACAATCTCTAGACATCACAGAAGACATTACTGCCGTAGGCTGAAACAAAGTGTTATATTTACAACACCGAGACATCATCTCGTAATCAATAACACCATGAACAATAGAATTTGAAACACCACGGTTATTGCCTCCTTGCTTACCTCTATTACAACTGACTATGGGCTCATGTTGAGCAAAGTTAGCATACTTGCGCTTATTATTTGTTACATGATGAAAATTTTTATCACTACAGTTGCTTTGTTTATTAACAATGACTCTAGTCTTCTGCTGAGCCAAGTTATTCTGATGATATAGAGAAACATGTGGAGAGCTATTATTTCTCTTTATATTATTGTTAATTGCCCTATTATGACAAATGTTATGTCTATCACCCAAGTTAGCATTGTTGATGTTAACATATCTTCTTTGACAAAAATGTCCACTAGACAGGACTTGCTTTCTAGTAGCAAAATCATTACCAGATTGAAAGTTTTTCTTACAGTTATTTCTACTATAACTTATAGAATTCTTCGGATCAAAATGTTGAAATCCGCTAAATTGTTTACAATTCCTTGGAGAATCAAAATTATCACTTGCTAAACTCCCTTGGTACTGTCTAATCTTGTGATTATATTTCTTACCATAACTGTTCTTCTTTTCATCTATAGGAATATGTTTACCAATCCCGTCAAACTGGCTGTGCTGAGTTTGACAAGTAACTGGATCTTTAGAATGTTTATTTTCCTGGACATATTGGGTTTCATTCCTGGAAAAAATAGTACTACGCTTATTCCCTTTTACAAGTTTATCAGAATCTGCATCAGCAACCACCTGGTTGATCTTAGGAGCTCTAACCTGCTTTTTCTCACATTTGTTCTCGTGATTAACAGAACTTGCTGCTATACCAAAATCTTTATTAGACTGGCGCCAAGAATTATCAATAGAGTCACTAGTACCACTAGCACTATGAAAGTTGTATTTCCCTCGAAAAGATCTATGTTTACCATGTATGGCCTCTTTATGAGCAAAAAGTATATGGTGCTGGCTTTTCGCAACTTTCTGTCTATCACTGTCAACATTCAATACGATGTCAAGTAAACCATCTACTCGTTTCCTGACCTGAGCAACTTCAACATTTTTATGTGAGATCTGTTCATTAAGTTTCTTATTTAAATTCTCAAACTTAGCCACCTTCTCTTTCTCAGCCGTTAATTCTACCAATGCCTCTTTCTCGCACTGTTTTTTATTTGCTCTCAACTGAGTTAACTCTAGTTGTAGAGACTGAATATCAATATAATCATTGCTGTTATTAAGCTCATCAATCTTCTCTGAGCATACAGTGTTCTTGTCTTCAAGTGTACCAAAACAAACATCATGAAGCATTTCTATGTATAGCTTCTCCCGTTCATTTGCCTCCGCATTCAATTTCTGATACATCTCTTTCATTCGTTGAGTCTCCTGTGTAATCTTTTCCACTTCAACATGTTTGATTTTCATTTTAGCCTCTAACTCTTTGATGTTTAACAGTGAAGAATCCAAACTTGCTTGTACTCTAGCAAGTTCCTGGTTTGATCTATTTAAATCACTTGTAATTTTAGCTAATTTTTCCTTAAGTTTACTCTCTTCAGCTTTATCCTTTAAGTAATCTTTTCTCTCCTGTTTGTTTACTCTTACTTTCTCATCTTCTAGTTTCTTTTTATCAGAAATGTCACAATGAATTATGTTGTGTATACTCTTCAATATATTGTCGTGTTCAACATGAATATTCTTATACACAAATACACGAAGGTCGAGCAGCAGCAACCTTGCTAAATTCCTAGCCATTCTTAAATGAGGGATTGACTTAAATCTATCCTCAGCAAAATCCCTTAGTGCTCTCGACGCACTGACCAACAATTCGTCCATCACGTGTGCTTCCAGTTCTGGTCCTTTTAATCTCTGAAAATTTTTACCCTCTTGAAATAAATATTCCAATAAAGGCCACATATTATCAGGATCCATTTCTTCACCCACAGTGACTTATTTATTGAGATCACCGTATATGTATCAATGAACCTTCTACTCCTGACAGCTCAATAATCATACAATAAAATGCAACTTTTCCTAATTACTGTCAGATCAATTTCTGTATAAAGAACCTTTATATGGTCATATCCATATTATGGAAGACAACATATGTTAATAGCCATAAATTACTTATGCATTAAATTCTACTTATATGTCACTTTAGACATAAACAACAACAACAACAGAATTAGAAATGCATAGAATTCAGAAGGCCTGACGACATATGTGAAACGACACACTCTACAGAACAAAAATCACTTATCTGTTAATATTCCATTCGCTTCCGCCAAGATTTTAAATATCACAAAATCTGACGCTAAAACTGTCTACTGCCGAAAGGTACTGGAACTAGACTCTTCCCTTCAGGTCCTCGCTTTAGTAAGGTATGTGCTCGAATACTACATAGGAGCACATGATGATCGTAACAGGAACACAGGCAAACCCTCTTTTGCCTTGAGGTATACTTGCAAAATGACTGGTACAACTGCACATATCCTCGATCTTGAACACGCTATTCTTAAGACGTTGGATCACCTCATAAACTGCTGATAATTTCGCTGCACATCTGACAGAAATGTAGACCACAGAGGTTGTTGTTTTCCACAGCCACGACACAGGACGTCAACTGACAGTGCTATAAAGCTGATTGTTACCACGAATAAGGCGTTTCCCAAATGCGTTACACAGGTATCCTACAAACTAGGTCACGGTTTGAAGCACATGAGATTCAGGTCACGTATAAAGTGCTCTAAAAACGACTGTTGCGGGTGTCAGAACCCGAAAACAAGTCCACCAGATGATACAGATATGTGGACTGTATCGATCAATATTATCTTTCCGTCTGTTAAATAATCTCTCAAGTTAGTTTCTGGTTAATTCCGGGCAAAGCGATACTGAGTACTGAGTATTGATACTGAGTAATGTGATATTGTCCAACTGTTGTTGTACGAGCCATGTACAACAGAACAAGCCACGCCCACAAAGGGCTAATTATAATAAAGTTAAGTTCACCCAAACTCTTGTCACGCGAATTGTCAAATGAGTTCGTTCCAAATTGTACTGGAAACCACCACTGACAGCGTTGACCACTCCCGGTCCAACGCTCCGAATCCCTCTTCTCCTCTCCGGGATCACACACTCTAGTCCCGCCAAAAAACCCAAACACGAGACTCCGCTGTTTTTGAACACAGCTCAAAAACAGTACAGAATAAATACATCTCAGCATTTGAGATAAAAGCGTTCGCACGCTTTCCTGTACTCTGTCACTCAAAATAAAAGGATATGTTTCTATTATAACGTTAAACAAACCTCAGCTTAATCAGGTATACAAGTATTGTAACTCATAATCTACTTTGCCCAAAAACATATTCCGAATTACTGCCCTTTCAAAGGATCAACTTGTTACAGTTAGAGCAGAAAAAGAGAGAAGCCGAGGCTGACAATAAAAGATTAGGAAGAGAAGCTGAAGAGAGAAAGTAAAAAACAAAAATGGAACACGAAGAAAAACTCTTAGCTTTGGAGTTAGAAAAGTTGAAATTGATGAATATGGGTAATGCTAATGATCCAAATAATCTGTCAACTTCTAATAAGATAAATGCTACTCATTACAAGGTCAAACTACCTGCTTTCAATTCTTCCAGTGACGATATAACGTTCTATCTGGATAGATTTGAACGGTCATGTCAAACTCATAAAGTAGATAAGTCACAATATGTTAATCAGTTGTCGGAGATACTTAAAGGTGAAGCTCTGAATATGTTAAGCATGGTAGATGAGCCTGACAAGAATAATTATGATGTTGTCAGAGCGGCCTTATTAAAGAAATATCAACTTAACGAAGACGGTTATCGTCTTCGCTTCAAGACTATGTTGCCTGAAACTGGGGTAGAATTCTCATAATTCATCTCAAAAATACGTCTTACGTTCACACGATGGATTGAGCTGTCTAAAACAGAACATACATATGAAGCCCTTGTGGACTTTTTACTTCGAGACAAAGTTATGTCATCTGTCAATGAGTCTTTTCTTGCCTTTCTACATGAGCGTAAACCTAAGAACATAAAAGATATGGAAGAATATTGTTGCCAGTATGTCACTGCGCACCCTCATGTAACTATTAGCAACTCTAAAGTTAAGGAAGGTTTGCCAGTTGCTTCCGCAACACCGTATGGCTCTAACTTTCTTCGTAAATTCCAAGGTGCTCAACACAACTTTAATAGGAAGAGTAATCGTAATTATGCTCAAAATCAAAGCAATCCATCACATAATGGTTCTTCTTCAAAGAACTGGAGGCGATCTGACAGTCCTCGTTATTTTGGGTCCAGCAATTATAGAAACTTTCGCAGGGGTAGTCACAATGGAAACTATCCAAGCTATTCTTCACGGAGACAACAAAACCAAACTAATAAATATTCTCATCAAAGGGAAAATGACAATGGTGACTATGGAAACTGGGATTCAAACCAGAACAATGGTTACAGTAGGGCAAACAATGACAATTTCAGAGGAAATAATAATCGCGGTAGATCTCAACACAACAAAAAGAGATCATATCACCAGGCAAACTTTGTACAACAAGAGTCTCAGGGAGCCTGTAATCAAGTGAACGATAATAAAAACTCTAATGCTATCACTTGTTCTGCTTTCGATTTTGGGAGAGCATCTCAATGCCCCCCAATGCACAACATTGTTCGAACCGACTACGGTAACTACCTTGAGTTGTGGTCACCCTCTTCCCGCTCTTCCTGCTGCAGTTGCGCATGACGGGAGAGGATCTCTTATCTTACATAAAGGTCTAGTGAATAATAATCCAGTCTCAGTCCTTTTTTATTCTGGATGCACTACTATCGGAGTTAAGCAATCTCTCATAGATCATTCCTGTGCGACGGGAAAGGTAGTCAAATGTGTGACATTTGGTGGCACTCTGGAAAAGTATCCAACTGCTATCATTCACATTGCTACTCCCTTCGTTACGGGAGACGTCCACGCGTGTCTTCTACCGAATCCTATTGCGGATCTTATCATCGGTCGTATTCACGGAGTTAAGGAATGCACCCCGCAGCAGATTGCTGCTTGGGAAGAACAAAATATTCAAGCTGTCAATGCAGTGGTCACAAGAGCACAAGCTCTTAATATGCCTCAAACTTCATCGACTGAAAGTAATGAAGTGCATAGCCAAGATGGTCACTTGGTGATTTCGCGTGACTCTTTTATAAAACTGCAAGAAGATGATCCTTCTTTAAAAAAATTCTTCCTTCTTGCTAAAAAGGGTGATCCAAATCAGAACACAAATCGCAAATCTTGGATTACAATGAAGAATGGCGTACTAGTGCATATGGTACAAGACTCGACTACGTCTATGCATTCACAAATTCTTGTTCCCAAGAGTATGAGAGTCCAAATTCTGCAACATGCTCACGACTCTCAGTGTGCTGGACATATGGGGTTTTCCCGTACTAAGTCGAGAGTTCTTGCGGCTTTCTTTTGGTCATTTGTGAATAAAGACATACGTATTTATTGCTGATCTTGCAAAATATGTCAAGAGGTCAAATCGAGAGGTCCACGACATGCAGCACCTATCCAGGCTGCGGACATTCCTTTTCGGCCGTTTCAGAAAATGGCAATATATATTATTGGCCCTTTGAGGATCAAGTCGGCCAGAGGACATCAATTTATCCTAACATGCGTTGACATGTGCACACGTTGGCCAGAGGCTATACCTCTTAAGAGCATCTCCGCAGACGCTCTTTGGCTGATATTTTCTCGTTTGGGATTTCCCAGAGAAATATTGTCAGACCATGGCACCCAACTAATATCAGACACTATGTCGCAGGTAATGTCTACTCTGCATATTAAAAGGTCTCTGAGTAGTATTTACTACCCAATGTCTAATGGGTTAGTTGAACGTTTGAATAGAACACTCAAGAATTTACTTGGGAAGATAACTGAGGATCATTCTCAGGATTGGGACAGGGTTTTACCCGCGGCTCTCTTTGCATATAGAGAGGTCCCCAACGAACATACAGGGTTTTCTCCTTTTGATTTTGTCTTTGGCGCGCGACCGCGCGGTCCTATGTCTTTGCTTCACGATCTTATAACTGCTGATAATATTAACGATGACACACAATCTTCATATGAGTATGTCATTTCTCTCAGGCAGAAGATTATCGAAGCATGCAAATTAGCAACTTCCTCATCCAAATTTGCAAAAGAAAAGGCAAGCCAATTTGCAAATAAGAATAGATGCCTACGACAATTTTGTCCGGCGACAAAGCACTTGTTTTGCTCCCTTGTAGGGAGAACAGACTTCTTATTGCATGGAAAGGTCCGTATACAATAGTCTCAAGAATTTCCGATGTCGACTATGTTGTCGATATTGACGGAAAGCATAAAACCTTTCATATAAACATGCTCACGGAATTTCATGAACGTCCAGACTATTTGCAGCCTATTTTCCAGGCGACGGACGATTCTCCAGTCCCACATGGTCATTACTCATCCCTGTCGGTTATACAGGATGAAGAAACTACTTTCTCAGATGTTATTCTTCCTCTTCTAGTGATTCCACTTCATTCTACGGAATCATGGAAAAACGTTACTGTTTCTCCTAATTTATCTACTGAGGAACAGCGACAAGTCTCTTCTATGTTACAAACATTTCAGGATGTCCTTACCGACATTCTTGGACACACACATGTCATTGAACATGACATAATATTTACTGACCATAATCCTATCAGAGTCAGACCTTACCCTATCCCTATTCATTTTCAAACACAGGTCGAGAAAGAATTGGATGAAATGATACATTTGAAAATAATTGAACCATCAACTTCAGCATACTCTTCGTCCATGGTTACTGTTCGAAAGAAAGACAATAACATACTCCTTTGCGTCGATTATCGCAAATTAAACAAAGTTACGAAGTTCGATGCTGAACCTATGCCTTTATTAGATGATCTACTTATTAGACTTTCTTATTCTCGATTCTTTACCAAAGTCGACTTGTCGAAAGGTTATTGGCAAGTTCCTCTAACTGAACGCGCCAAACCTCTCACTGCTTTCTCAACACCTAGGGGTTTGTTTCAATAGAATGTCATGCCTTTCGGCCTTATGAACGCCCCAGCTACTTTCGTACGCATGATGCGTCGAATTCTCTCATATCGTTCAGATGTCATTGCATACTTGGACGATATCTGTCTTTTCAGTGATTCTTGGGAAGATCACTATTTGGGTTTATATGAATTACTGTCTACTCTACGCGAGCATAATTTGACTGCAACACCCTCTAAAGCCTATGTTGGGTTTAGTGAAATTTCTTTCCTGGGTCACCGTGTTGGTCATGTTCTATTGAAGACAGAGGACCACAACACTTCTAAGATACTAAACATTTCTATTCCTAAGACGGAAAAGCAAGTACGTAGTCTCTTAGGTTTAATACAATTGTACATAAGATTCATTCCGAATCTGTCTTCTATTACGGCACCTCTTTCAACCCTATTGAAGAAATGATCTCCTTATATGGTGCGCTGGTCCCAAGAATGCCAGTCGTCATTGGATCAGATTCAGATTAAAACTTTATTCTCATCTACCACTATCTTAAGGCTACCTACTTCTGATAAGACTTTTGTTCTTCGTAGTGACGCCTCATCCACTGGGATCGGGGCGGCACTAATGCAGGAGTATTTAGAAATTCTGCATCCTGTAATGTATATCTCTAGGAAACTGAATGCGGCAGAAAGGAATTACTCGGTTCTAGACCGTGAATTGTTGGCTATGGTTTGGTCAATCATTAAGCTACAAAGATTCCTTCTTGGCGCGCATTTCATTGTGGAAACCGACCAAAAAGCTCTTACAGCTATTCAGAGTAAGAACTTGAACAGCTCGAGATCCACTCGATATGCCATTGCTCTTCAACCTTTTCATGTCACGGTACGAGCTATCCGTGGTTCGGATAATGTGATGGCAGACATATTGTCTAGATGCCCACATGACTCCACTTATATCTTGTGTCCTAGATTTCCTGATACACATCTAGACTTATGACAGTTCTTTACTATAACAATATATATTAGCACATTTGTTTTCACCTTAGAATTGTAAATTAAGTGATTTCTTTCTCTGTTACCATCTCTGGTATAACGGAGGAAGGTTTAGTTATCACAATATAAGGGGCCGAAAGTTCGCACGGCCACAGTTAATAGTTAAGAATGTATGTTTGACTACTGTATATAAGAAAATCTAACGGTTATCAAATAGAATTGTGTTATTTTTCCCTTCCTTATATGTCATAAATGTTTATACAATACCAAAACCTACCCTCTGTCCTGTACTTACTGTTCTAAGTCTACTATTATATACTAGACACAGTATTAAGGTCTCTTTGTCTTGTGTGGACTAGCCTATGCTGTCTGATAGAGAAACAACAGAAGTTATTGCGTCATCAATAGGCCGTACTGCCCATGGTGGACTTTCGGTGTTATGTCTTTCGGTTCGCACTATTGACCTGTCACCTTAGCATCATTTTTTGGTGATGCGTGGATGGCAGGGAGGATAGTGTGATTCGCTTGCATAGCTAGGCGGGGTTGTCGCACGGAAGGTCCAGTGTTCAAATCCTGGGTAAGCCACTCATGTCTGTTGTTCTACTTCTTTATGTCTTACGAGTGCCTGAAAAGATACCTTTATGTTTGTTTCATATTAATTTACCGTTTACAGGCCTCGGGTTTCCCTTCCTTATATGTTATAAATGTTTATACAATACCAAAACCTACCCTCTGTCCTGTACTTACTTTTCTAAGTCTACTATTATGTACTAGACACAGTATTATGGTCTCTTTGTCTTGTGTGGACTGGCCTATGCTGTCTGATAGAGAAACAACAGAAGTGATTGCGTCATTAATAGGCCGTACTGCCCATGGTGGACTTCCGGTTTTATGTCTTTCGGTTCGCACTATTGACCTGTCACCTTAGCATCATTTTTTGGTGATGCGTGGATGGCAGGGAGGATAGTGTGATGCGCTTGCATAGCTAGGCGGGGTTGTCGCACGGAAGGTCCAGTGTTCAAATCCTGGGTAAGCCACTCATGTCTGTTGTTTTTCTGTTGTCTAGTGTTCTACTTCTTTATTTCTTACGAGTGCCTGAAAACATACCTTTATGTTTGTTTCATATTAATTTATATGTGAACATACCATGTGATGAACACCAAGATTGAAATCTGTCATATTGCTTCAGCAATAAAATGGAAGAAATCGCACAGTAACTGTATTTACACTGTTTACCATGATCACTCAGCAAATGATAATGATGAATCTTAAGATCGCCAGTTGCAAGTTATAACTCTTATTGCTCAGCTCATCACATGGATGTCATAAACATTATTTACTGTTTCTATACACGGCTTATGTGCATGAAACACGCATTAATTGCTAGACTACGAATATCTGACAGTTGAGTCATTTAAATGTGAAGATGTGTTTATTTCATACGCTGGGAACTTTTAACGAAAGTTAAGGGATTTAACTCATGATTGCTTCTCATGGACTACAAAGTGACATAACTTAATAAATCTGAACGTGTGATTTTTGAACTGTATTGAATTAGATCTAATACATTTGTGATTGACTTTAATTCTTAAAGAAACTTTCATTATAACGTGGAGGATTGTTACCTATCACTTTGCTCACAAGCTGGTAATTCATCGCTGTGCGCAATGGAGCAGAACGCGAATACGCTTCGAGTGTAAAAGCGTGCGAGTTGTGGAATGTGGGTGACACAGATATTTAGTGTATGACGTGGACAGGGTCTGCTGCGGGGGGAACGAAGGTTATCGTTAGGACAGTAGGGTTTGGCTTGTGTTTTCGAAGTGTACGGATATTTATGTGAGAGCGACAGACCAGTGTTTATTGTTATAAAATATTTCAGAGTCAGGATAATTGACTCAATTCATTAAGAATGTGTGCCTGATTGTGTGTGGCCTTAGGAGATGGACAGTAAGTGATTTGAATCAATACGGATTGGTAAAGTATGAAGGCGTCGTAGACGATACATAGACATTCAGACTTTAAACCGGCACAACGACATTATTGCTTATGTCTGCTACTGAACACATTTGTATTACTGATGTAACGTCATATCATCATATGCTCTCAAAAGAAGTGAAGTACACTTATGTTGTATTGTGACATATTAAATGTGATAAAACGTACAACAAGCTGTTGATCAAGATTATTCAAGTTGGCCATTTCGTACGTTACTGTTGAGACTGTTGTCTATTATATCAAAATATCTTACAAGACCAGTGCAGCACATTAATATACTCGTTACCCAATAGCCTTCAATAAGTATAAGGTAACAACGATAATCATGGACATAGACTTTGTGCGCGAGTATAAATATATTCGCGGAACTTTAGTTCGTTATTATTGAATCAGTACGGATAACTTTATATAGTAATGTTTTAATACAGTCCTTTAATTAGCTGTTAATTAGTTTTAATTAGCTTGATGAGATTCTGTCTTTGACATAAGGCATTATAACACTCACACTAATTATATAAATGAGCACTTTAATTGTCTTCACAACAAGTTTTTTTTAAATTATACCGTTCATCAGCGTAACTTTACCTGTCTGGACACACAACTTTGTCATTTAAAAACAAAAAAAAATTGACACCACAGTATACTTTTTAGTACAAGTACTCAAGATATACACATGACTATAATATTTTCGCGTATGATGATGCATTCATTCACATTACTGTTATTATTGTCTGCCTAATTTCACCTATTTACGCTTTTAGACATTTGTATATTTTATAATGCTTTGAATCATTACTTTTAACTAATAAGTTAATTATTTGACAACTGAAACTGGACTTGACTGATAGGTGTTATTGGACGGTGTGAAGTATGTGAGTTGATGTATTGATACCATCATATTTTAATGTGTTGTGGACACTTAGTCATGGCGACCTCACGTTGCTGTTAAAAGGATTTTGTCCTGAGTAGACATTGGCGATGTCTTTTAGTGTTAAATTGTCTACCATATGGCAAAAACCTGGGTGCTATTCTAGTTCTTACTTACAGTAAAATGGGATGTTACCATATTTCACTCTAGTGATGTTACTCACACCACAGAAATAATGAAAACTTTGTTTTAATTATTTTTGCGGGGGGGGGGAGGTGATGTTATGATTAAAATCCACAACGATTATGTATGTATTATAGTATGCTCGATAAAGCTTCATTGCTGATAATTTTATACGGAATTAAAGTTAGTTGCTTATCCTTTACAGGACGTGGCAATCAACCCCACCTTTTATTGGCTGTTTGTGATTTTTCTAGGCAATTTTTTCATTCAGTAGTTTGCCATTGCTTTCTGAACGGTACGGCGCTTATACCATTGTTAAAAATCTACACAAGGCGATCTGCTACCAAACCGCCTGCAGCAGGTTTCGAACCTGGTATATCTGGATTATGAAACTGCGTTCATATCCATTAGGCCACAGACGCCGACTATACGGAATTACTCACTAATAAAGGAAATGACGTCATACCGGTATGGTATTGGAGCAGATGAGAATATGAAGCAGAAGTTTGGGTGATCGTCTGCTAGGAAAGATGCAGATTGTGTTTTAATGTGAGCGGACGCATGTGTGAGCGCCTGCAGTCTACTGTGTTTTTCCTGCATTTTTACTATCACTAGGGCATCAAGACACTATGTTTATTTTCAGGCAGAAAGCATATTATGACTACGAAGTCTATTGTGGAATTTATATCAAAATTGTGGGAATGCCAAGTCAGCGTCTCCATAGCGAACGGGCTGCATGATGACCTTTACGAAGACTGCATATTAATGCATTTGCCTTTGTTTCTGAACATCTGTCATGGAGCTGAGTAACAAATGACATTAAATTGTGAATCATTAATTGTTAAAGAGGTGTTGGCAACTAACTGACTTTGTATTGATCCGTGTCTGTCGAGTACCCCAATGATTACTTTGGCCACGGATACTTATCCGAACAATATATTATTATAAACGATACGCATCACACCCATTTATTCAAAGTAAAGACAAATTACTGCGATAGTTCCGTAGCACACCACGAGAAGGGACAGACATTAACACATATCGCGAAGCCGACAAGGCGTGAAACCACTGCGCGCTAGCAACTGAAATTCTACACCCGATACCTCATATAATATACCGCGTGTTGCTTGCAAGCCTCAGTCCTTTCACCAATACAACGAAAAGCTCAGTGTATTGCGGACTTCCTGATGTTTCCTGTACGGCAGATGAGGCTACAGTTTAAGAATACTTAGGGTTTCCTTGCCGTTTTGTTCAGAAGTGTTTCTCCTAAGTCTGTCTTATATAACGTGCCAGGATCTTACTCCTATTTTCTCCTGGCTTCAGTCCGCTGTCTACTTTGACGATTCGAGAAATGCAGTCCCGTGTCAGAATGTTCTACGTTATGTCATAGATTCTCTGCCCAAGCTTCCTGCGTGGCGTTCTGAAAAATCTTCCAATCGGCTCTATTGTTATTCGCGCCTCAAAATGCCAGCCAATCTTATTGAAAGTTTAGTTGTCGCAACTGTCATTTGCATGAGTCATGTGTTTGAAAAATTTCAAAACATTACTAATATGGAGATCAAACATCCGACTATGCTGAGTAATGTATTACGTTTCTCTCACACTTCAGAATGTCTTACAAGATTGCGTTTATCTATAATCTCAAGGAAGCTGGAAGGCTTTATCAGACTATACCGATCTCTAGTATTACAATCCGACTGTTTAGACAATTCGTGGTCAAGAATCAATTAACCCGGATTGTTAGTCCCTTTCCACGGTCGAATTGGTTGTGATTACGTAATCTTGGACAAACACTAATGTTCACATTTGTTAAGTCATATTTCAAGTTAGAATTAGGTGTTAAGGATTTTTGTGTACGGTCCTGATTTTTGTTAGTAAGTAGGTTAATGTCATGACATACATGACGTGTATACATGTGTGTGAGTGGGTAGAGAAAGGTGTAACTCTGTTTAGAGTGTATTTTTATTGAAGTATGCAAGCTTGGGATGTTACATTTAAAAGTTCGCTGTTAGAAGCACGTAGAGCATGGTTGAAGAATACTCAGGGGCGTTCATGTGTGAATTGAGGTTTACAGGACATGAGAAAAACGTGCGGTGTGAATTGTCACGAAGTGTCTTCGCCTTCTTTTCTCTCTGTCAATCTTGTCTCATACCAAAACATTCCTTTTCTCTAAATTCTCTAGAATATCTACCTCTCGTCAAAACACATCAGGAGATCTCCCATTTCCTTCTGAAATTCCTTTTTCTTTAATCGAGGTTATCAGCAAACCACTGTGACCTTTTACCGCTGTGAACTTCCGCGCCCTGAATAATTACAGTTTAGCCAATGGATAGGAGCGCTGTATATTGTCGTTTGACCTTTGACCTTAGCAACCACCATGGAGTATGGCCAGTTTGGGGGGGATGGAACGTAATATCAAAAATAGGTCAGGCGCCCCACCCCTAACGTAGGCAAATTGAAGGCCACCAAACAGAAACCTGGAGGAATTAGGCGCGATTCTCGAAGCGCAGGATTCACAAAGCGGCAGCCTAGACTAGCGGACCGACCAGTCTGGACAAAGATGGTCCTGTCTATGAAATACAGAGGGGCCCGATCATTTTAAAACAGCAAGGGTGCTTGCCAGAGCGAGTAAGTGATCTATATTGTTATATGAATAACATGAATTAATCATATGTTTATCTACAACATATCATGTCAGTATCTTTTGTTTTTCACTGTGACAGAAATTAATATCCTTGATTTTGTACAGGAGACAACAACATTATGTATACTGAAAGTTTCATCGATGAACTACCCTTGTCCTGTTTTATACTGAATGATTTCTAATTCTACTGTATGATTTCAGCCATGATTATCCTTGTCATATTTTAATCCTGAACTGATTTCTGCAAATATCCTTATTATGTTTTAATGTGTTATGTGCATGTATCCTGTGTTATGATGGTATTATCAAGGTATATTAATGCCTATCACATAAACATAGAACTATGTAAGGATGGGCAACAGCACTGTAGCCAATTTTATAAAGGAATATGTTGACTGACTTGTAATTCAGTGGTTCTCAAACCTTGGCAACAATGACATCCCAACATGTTACAGCAGAATAGAAAAACTATTACCCAGTGGTTCTAAAACCATTGTTGACAATGACCCCACATTGAATTTACTGCTCTATGGGCACAAGGTAGACCAGTGGTTCTCAAACTTTTGATGACCCCTGCCCCAAACTTCACAGTTGGTGAAGCTAACAGCCCATATGTTGAAAATCACTGCGGTAAACAAGCTGGAAGCCAGATATAGGTTTAGACCCACCTGTATGCTTATAATGTCAGTTATGCTATAATAGATAATAGGTAGCAATTTGTTAGTTATGTTAACTATGAATGTTGTTAGATTTCTGATGGACGATTAGCGCCCAGCAGATATGGGAAATGACTTCTCTGGCAAGATTACTAATGGAGCTCAAATTGTTTGTCAATCCAGTCCTGCCAGGTTGTCATACCAGAAGACTAAACCATACGCAGTGTTCTCAAGGGCAGACTTAATCCATCCCAGCTGGTGATGCGCCCTGAGTCAAGACGGAGAAAGCAGCTTGCCATCCTCTGTGTCGTAGATTTTCGATAGGAGAATTAAGACTAGGTTTGGTCCCTTCTGAATAGGTTTGAATAGGTGATAGACTCAGTGAGAGTTAGTGAAAGTTGATAGAATTTCCACACACGTGAGATGATAGGTTTTGATATAGTGGCTGTCTCTGAAAGCGAAAAGAATTCTTCTCTCTCTCACCTATCTTCTACAACAGTTGTTACAGCGTCAGACAGACTACACCAATATACATATTACGTATATTTCTATCACTCACAGGCACGCACATACACGTGACGACAGGTAAACACACAGACGTGGGAAAACTATAACAATGATATATATATTATCTAGAACGAGCTGACCAAACACGATTATTAAGTTCAAGAGCGATTTTAATATCAGGAAAAATCGGCTCACAACATCAAAGAAAGTACATCAAGGAAAATACATATACACATAGTCATAAAAAAATCAAGGAAATGTTGCAAGGATGATAGCCCCGTTATAGTGTTAACTCTAGGTTTAGCCCGGCCCCGTTAAGAGAACAGATGATGGCGCCCGAGTCACAGATACATAGGGTTTGAGTCTAAGAGTTTTTCTTTGTTTTATCTCGTAATTATATGCACAGAGTTTGAAAAAAAATCTGATTTAACCTAAGACAAAAACACAAGAACTCTAGCCTTAGCAACAAATTATGCAGATTGAAAAAAAATTAGGACAGCAACAGGGTGTCAAAGAGATAATAGTGAAAAATATCACTCAAACCAGCGTACACTCATTCATTCCGCCATGGCTTCTCATACTTGTACTCACGACTTTGCTTGCTGGCTCTTGGAACACATTGATTTTAGATTTTCACACAGACTCAAAAAAATGCAGTCTTCTGCCAAGAAGTCCCCAGTTCCAAAAGACGTATTTAACTTGGAGTCTCCGGGAACGACTACTTGGGTATGCAAATTTGTTCAAATGTCTGATTAAGTCACCTAACAATTATTCCAGGCGCGGGAGTTAGCAGAGCACAGTGTCAATAGCGTAGGTTTCTAAAAAATGATGAATGTCAGGTCGGTGCCTTCCCTCAGTATAGGATTCACTTTAGTCACACCACAGATTTGTCCACAAGATATAATCTAGTCGGGAAATGATTGTTAATATTCACGCCACCAGGCAGCAAATTATATAGAGTTTCTAGAAGAAATTAAGTGCTGGCTCCAAGGTCCAGTATTTATCATTACAGTCTTTGAAAACCCGTTATAGGGATATTAGTATTTCTGTCTAACTTGCACCGTCAGATCAGTGTTACTTGAGAAAACCCACGTGGTTCAAAATAAGGACTGTCTATTTCTTCACAAGTATGGAAACTACTACTAGGTGCTGGTAAAGTTAGGGTCACCCCAAAACTTTCACTGTGTGGAGGAAAAATAACACATATAATATAATAAACAGAATCTGTACTGGTTAAAACTTACATTTAAACTTGCAAGCAGAGAGCTTTGCTTATCATTTAAACTTCCCGTGACGTAAGTTATATTTAAAAATCAGCAATCCTCATAAATTAAGAACACGTGCGTATTCCGTCACCATTCATGAGGCTGGATTCTAGAGTTTATACGTTAGTTTAGAAAAATACACTCGACTGAGTATTAGCAGTTAAATTAAATTTATAAATAGCTACAATTGCCGTTATAAGCTAGAAATTTTAATTTTATTCTGCTTTCCACTGAATGCTTCCCTAGAAAATATAATAGCCTACCACTTTATTTCTCTTCTGCGCTAAAGAAATAGATTAAAATGAATTAAGCGATTTAACACTTTAACACTCACAAAATCTATATATCTATCATATTAATTACCTCAACCACAGAATTACAGGTAGTCGCACAACTTAAGAATAAAAATGCTGAAAATATTTCTGGAAGTCTAGAAGTTCGACAAATTGCCGAAACAAACTGAGATCTTCGCTAACAGCTATTCTGTTTTCGAGCGACCTATCTACTGTGGAGTCTATGAGCGAGAATGAAATTAAAGTTTCAAACTTGGCCAATATCTTAAAATCAGACAAAGGGCCCAAACTTATTTCGCCAAGCGAAATTATCTCCCCTACTCCCAACATTTACGTCCGCTTAACGCGTGTCGTAACTGTCACCTACTGACCACGATGTACGCGTGTCAGTTTCAAATCCCAGACAGCCTGACTCCATTGCAGGGCAGTTTTCACACTACAGCTGACCATGGCCCAAGTGAGCGCCGTGTCAGTTTGGGATTTTCCAGACAAATGTCTGGATACTGACCGGTGCAGATGTAAAGTATCACACCTCACCGGGACTAATGCCGAGAAGAAGCTCGCGCGCTCGGTGAGAATGTAGACGATTTGCTACGTCCTGTGTTCAGCGAACCGACTTATCACGCCTTCTGACGCCCTGCAGCCCTGACATCTACGTAATATCGTCCTAGCGCGATTCTCAGTTTAAGAGAAAGGAAAACAGGTAAAGTTTGCGAATTATATGAAAATAATATTCGCAAAACGAATGGATGAAAAATACACAGGAAAAAAAAATACAGAGATAATAAAAGAGAGAATTTATGTGAAAGAATAGGAAGAAGATGTAGGAAATTAAATGAATATAAACCCTACGTGACAGAGCCTCCCCCCTTTAAGATATGGAAGCACTCCATGTCTACGTTATGGAGTTTAATTTCCTATAACCGTAGCTTCGGGGTGTCTGTCTTCTTCCCTCTCATCTTCCCCCTCCATCTCTGTCCAATTCCTACTCAAGTCCACTCCTCAAAGTTTCCTTCCCCTGGAATGTCTCATATGCGCGCTTGAAAGAGCGTCGCCGCTTCTGACATTTTTGAAAGATTTCCTGTGATAGCGGTGGAATATCCCTGCCACTATCGTCATCTTCGTCAGTTTTGGCGATCGTCAGGAGATGGTCGGAGGTTGGCACTGGTTTTTCCAAGTATCTCTTTAAGAGATTTAAATGGAAAACCTTCTCCTTTCCTTCAATAGAGATCTGGTAGTTAGCCTTAGAAATCTTTTTCAGGACGGTAAACGGCCCTTGCCATCCGATCTTCAGTTGGTTGTTCTCGGTAGGGAGCAACACCAAAACTTTCTCTCCTGCTTCCAGTTCTCTCTCTTCCGCGACTTTCCTGTATCGGTTAGCGTGCTTGGTGCGTGCTCGCTTAAAGTTAGTCGTTGCTAGGTCCCACCCTAGTTTCAACCTTTCCTTTAAAACCGACACATATTTACTTGCTGAGACAACTGTCTCATCAGCCTTCTCGTCTGTCAGAGACTGAAGTAAGGCTTCAAGCGGGCCCTTAATGGGTCTGCCGAATAAGAGTGTAGCTGGCGGAAATCCCGTGGACGTATGAGGAGATTCTCTGTAGCCAAATAATGCTGCAGGAATACAGAGATCCCAATCTTCAGGTTTCACTTGTGCCAGCTTACTTAGCATCATGGTGAGGTTTCCATTAGCACGTTCCACGAGCCCATTTCCGGCCGGGGTATATGGCTTAGTGTGGATGTGCTGGGTCCTCAAGATCTTAACGATCTCATCCATCAACAGGTTTCGGTATGGAGATCCATTATCCGTCAACACTTGCTGAGGGAATCCCAACCGAGTGAAAATCTGCACGAGGGCTTCTGCGACATGCTTGGCATCTGCGCATGTTAGCGGGATAGCTTCTGCCCATAAAGTGCATGTATCGACTAAGGTCAGGATGAACCTGTTCCTTCTTTTAGTCCTTTCGAAAGGCCCTAAAATGTCGATCACAACCCGTTCGAATGGTGTTCCCATTATTGGCATTTCACCCATGTGGACTGGGGGTGTCCGTTGCTTGGGTGGTACACGTTGGCACTGGGCACAGGATTTGACATATCTGATAATATCAGTATTTACTCCTGGCCACCAATAATGAGTGGTTATACGTTGGTTTGTGGCGTTCTGTCCCATATGTCCGCTAAAGGGAAGAGAGTGCCCCATTTCTAGGATTTGGCTTCTGTACTGTTTCGGTACTAGGAGCTGGTTGTAACCTTGGTCAGGCTTGCCCGTTCTCCGATAAAGTACGCCATCCTCAGAAAAAATGTCCCCGTGCTGTTTGGGTTCCTTAGCCATGGGCAGTTTCCTAAAGCAGGGTGCCAAAGTAGGGTCCTTGTATTGCGCTTCTTTAAGTTCCATAGGTAACAAATTAGGCGCAGGCTCCCGTTCCTTCTTGGTTTGCCCTCTTGTAGTTACTGCTGCCACAATCGGCTCTTCCGGTTTCCCAATACACACGTATCTCCCGCCAAGTATGACTGGGTAGATGGGATCATCCATAACAGCCGCTTTGATCACACCTCTGACAAAGTCAGAGTGTATCTCCACCAATGCGATGGGAAGCGCTGTAGGTGCATCACTCTTACGAACTCCACAAAGTTTGACGGTCTCTCCTGTCTCTTGACCGGGTTTAACCAGGTTTCTGGCAACAATGCAATCATAAGAAAGCCCCGTGTCAAATAAGCAAGAAGTTTGAGAACCGTTCAAAGTAACAGTACCTCGCGTTGAGGGTCTATCCCCAACAGGTTGGGAATCACTGTCAATAATTCCGCCTTGCGAGACTGTCAATAAGCATCCGATGCGTTTCGGCTCGGTGTGCTCGGTCTGATCATATGTCCCGTGCTCAGGGGTTCTCCCTTTGCCACCTTGTCCTTTCTGGCTACGCTGCCATGTAGGGCGGTCGGGTTGATCAGACTGTTTGGGGTGGTTGGGGTACTTGTTCTTGTAGAACTTGGATTTTTCAGGAGGGGGGTTTTGAGGTCCAGTTTCTCTGTGGTTATTTTGGTTAGAAGCCTGAGAAGATTGCTCTAGGTTATGTTTTCGAAAATGCTCCTCTGTCGGTTTCCGCTTTGTGGCCGGTAGTTCAGCCAGCGCATTGTGATAACGCTCAGACTTTTCCAAAATGTCTTCAAGTTTTTCTGCCCCCTGCTCAGCGAGAAATCTCCGGGTATCAGCAGACAAAGTGTTCTTTATTTGTTCAGTTAGAACAAGTTCCTCAAGACCTTCATAGGTAGAGGGGAGCTGCGAAAGCTCAAGGCACTTTGTTAGATATCCCTTAAGACGAGATGAGAACTGGTGAAAAGTTTCAGAATTCTCTTTCCGGCTGTTGCGAAACAGTTGCAAAAACTTGCGAGCGTTCATTTCAAAGCGCTCCAGTAACGCTTTCTTCAACACATCGTAGTCGTCTTGTTGGCTACTTTCCAGCTTAGAATAAACATCATAAGCAGAACCTTTTAGGGCCTGGGAAAGTTTCATATTCCAACGCGACCTCTCTAACCCGTACAGAGTTGCAATTTTCTCAAATTTTTCTAACCATGTGTCAATCTTCTCATTTGGACAAGGAAAAGATTCAAGAGTGAAAGACATAGCATTTAGTTGAAGAGATTGAGTGTTAGCAGGGTCAGTTAAGGAAGAATGAGGAGAAGACTCTCCATTGCTGGAGGTAGAGGCAGCACCACGACTTTGGAACTCTAGAGTTTTAAGCGCCAACTCGTGCTGTCTCTGTTCTCTCTCCTTCTCATGCTGTCTCTCCTTCTCTCTTTCCTCATGCTGTCTCTCCTTCTCTCTTTCCTCATGCTGCATCCTGCGAATTTCCATTTCCTCATCCATCTTCTTCTGCTGTAAATCTGCGGCTGCTTTTTCCTTAGCTTCAGCTGCTTGCCTCTCCGCATCATATCTCTCAAGTTCGTCTCTGACAAAAGCTTTCGCTTCCTCTCCTTCCAGTCCCTCCTCTCTCGCTTCGTCCCTGAGAGTTGTCTAAGCTTTGCCCTCTCGGCCATATTATGTCAGTGACTGAGACTAGTGGAGAACGAAAATAGGAAAAAGAATAACCTGGTTCCTACCACTTACGAGAAAAAAAATTACCAAAAATCAAAAGATGATATCCTTAACCCTGGGATACCTCCTCCAAAATAAAATCTAACTATCGCTGCTATTATCGGCAATAAAGCACTCAATGCAAAACACGACTACGCCAAATAAATGGTAGTTAAGATTACAACTGAAAAATAAGTTGCTACAGTGGAAAAGCAAAAGAATATTGCAAAAATTAAAGAGAAAAATAATCCCTTAATTTTTAAAAATCCACTATAAGTTCGCCCCTGAAGTCAGATCGGGTAAGGGAGGGAATTAATCTGGACAAAAAGTCCGAAACACACTCCTTAACTTAGTTCAAACGCCGTTCTGCCTCAGTACCCAGTGAATGTTATACACTCACCACTTTACCAGCATTTAGTATTACAATCAGCAGTTAACATATATCCCGACAAAATCAACCTGTAACCAAAATGTATATTATTCAAAGATGCTGTGGAAAAAAAAACCTATTAGTTTGTGTGGTCAGCACGCCCGTAAACAGATCGCTAGTCTAGGGGGTAATTTTTTTTTAAAGATATAACAACTCACAAGACATCACACTCTTACTCTATATGAGAATACAGAATCTTAAGTTCAAAATCCAGATAGACGAGTCCACGTTTGTCGTACTCGTCTTCCTATTCTAAGTTCAAAGACCGGAAACGAGCCCTCATTTGTCGTAGATTTCCGATAGGAGAATTAAGACTAGGTTTGGTCCCTTCTGAATAGGTTTGAATAGGTGATAGACTCAGTGAGAGTTAGTGAAAGGTAATAGAATTTCCACACACGTGAGATGATAGATTTGATATAGTGGCTGTCTCTGAAAGCGAAAAGAATTCTTCTCTCTCTCACCTATCTTCTACAACAGTTGTTACAGCGTCAGACAGACTACACCAATATACATATTACGTATATTTCTATCACTCACAGGCACGCACATACACGTGACGACAGGTAAACACACAGACGTGGGAAAACTATAACAATGATATATATATTATCTAGAACGAGCTGACCAAACACGATTATTAAGTTCAAGAGCGATTTTAATATCAGGAAAAATCGGCTCACAACATCAAAGAAAGTACATCAAGGAAAATACATATACACATAGTCATAAAAAATCAAGGAAATGTTGCAAGGATGATAGCCCCGTTATAGTGTTAACTCTAGGTTTAGCCCGGCCCCGTTAAGAGAACAGATGATGGCGCCCGAGTCACAGATACATAGGGTTTGAGTCTAAGAGTTTTTCTTTGTTTTATCTCGTAATTATATGCACAGAGTTTGAAAAAAAATCTGATTTAACCTAAGACAAAAACACAAGAACTCTAGCCTTAGCAACAAATTATGCAGATTGAAAAAAAAATTAGGACAGCAACAGGGTGTCAAAGATATAATAGTGAAAATATCACTCAAACCAGCGTACACTCATTCATTCCGCCATGGCTTCTCATACAGTACTCACGACTTTGCTCGCTGCCTCTTGGAACACATTGATTTTAGATTTTCACACAGACTCAAAAAAATGCAGTCTTCTGCCAAGAAGTCCCCAGTTCCAAAAGACGTATTTAACTTGGAGTCTCCGGGAACGACTACTTGGGTATGCAAATTTGTTCAAATGTCTGATTAAGTCACCTAACAATTATTCCAGGCGCGGGAGTTAGCAGAGCACAGTGTCAATAGCGTAGGTTTCTAAAAAATGATGAATGTCAGGTCGGTGCCTTCCCTCAGTATAGGATTCACTTTAGTCACACCACAGATTTGTCCACAAGATATAATCTAGTCGGGAAATGATTGTTAATATTCACGCCACCAGGCAGCAAATTATATAGAGTTTCTAGAAGAAATTAAGTGCTGGCTCCAAGGTCCAGTATTTATCATTACAGTCTTTGAAAACCCGTTATAGGGATATTAGTATTTCTGTCTAACTTGCACCGTCAGATCAGTGTTACTTGAGAAAACCCACGTGGTTCAAAATAAGGACTGTCTATTTCTTCACAAGTATGGAAACTACTACTAGGTGCTGGTAAAGTTAGGGTCACCCCAAAACTTTCACTGTGTGGAGGAAAAATAACACATATAATATAATAAACAGAATCTGTACTGGTTAAAACTTACATTTAAACTTGCAAGCAGAGAGCTTTGCTTATCATTTAAACTTCCCGTGACGTAAGTTATATTTAAAAATCAGCAATCCTCATAAATTAAGAACACGTGCGTATTCCGTCACCATTCATGAGGCTGGATTCTAGAGTTTATACGTTAGTTTAGAAAAATACACTCGACTGAGTATTAGCAGTTAAATTAAATTTATAAATAGCTACAATTGCCGTTATAAGCTAGAAATTTTAATTTTATTCTGCTTTCCACTGAATGCTTCCCTAGAAAATATAATAGCCTACCACTTTATTTCTCTTCTGCGCTAAAGAAATAGATTAAAATGAATTAAGCGATTTAACACTTTAACACTCACAAAATCTATATATCTATCATATTAATTACCTCAACCACAGAATTACAGGTAGTCGCACAACTTAAGAATAAAAATGCTGAAAATATTTCTGGAAGTCTAGAAGTTCGACAAATTGCCGAAACAAACTGAGATCTTCGCTAACAGCTATTCTGTTTTCGAGCGACCTATCTACTGTGGAGTCTATGAGCGAGAATGAAATTAAAGTTTCAAACTTGGCCAATATCTTAAAATCAGACAAAGGGCCCAAACTTATTTCGCCAAGCGAAATTATCTCCCCTACTCCCAACATTTACGTCCGCTTAACGCGTGTCGTAACTGTCACCTACTGACCACGATGTACGCGTGTCAGTTTCAAATCCCAGACAGCCTGACTCCATTGCAGGGCAGTTTTCACACTACAGCTGACCATGGCCCAAGTGAGCGCCGTGTCAGTTTGGGATTTTCCAGACAAATGTCTGGATACTGACCGGTGCAGATGTAAAGTATCACACCTCACCGGGACTAATGCCGAGAAGAAGCTCGCGCGCTCGGTGAGAATGTAGACGATTTGCTACGTCCTGTGTTCAGCGAACCGACTTATCACGCCTTCTGACGCCCTGCAGCCCTGACATCTACGTAATATCGTCCTAGCGCGATTCTCAGTTTAAGAGAAAGGAAAACAGGTAAAGTTTGCGAATTATATGAAAATAATATTCGCCAAACGAATGGATGAAAAATACACAGGAAAGAAAAATACAGAGATAATAAAAGAGAGAATTTATGTGAAAGAATAGGAAGAAGATGTAGGAAATTAAATGAATATAAACCCTACGTGACAGCCTGAAACCCTAAAAAGAACTTGCGGGACCTGGAGTGCTGGGACATATTGAACCCCTGGCAACAAGACTACATCAGCATTTGAGATGAGTATCTGAACATGCCAGCAGAACCACTAAAGAATATTCCCTTTGTCCAATGATGATAAATTAATTCTGACATGGTTCAGAACCATTCATAGATTAGGGAACATATAGTTGTATATTTGAATATATTGTGAGATTCTATTTTCATTTTTGTAAACTTTACATAACCGAGTCTGTTGTTATTTTCTTTGTAATATTTAATTGGGTTGTATAGTTTTAGTAACATAAATCTACACCCTGGGGGCAGAGCCAAAATTAATAAACTCTATTGGGTCAGGATATTTTTTAATGTGGCTGGGCACCAAATCTCTTATCCATCTATATGTACTATACATAGTCCTTTGTAGGATATCGGATAAAGAATTTATCGCCTAGAGAATATCCTGTTTAGTTTCACCAGAATTCTCTTAGAAAGTTTTTTTGAGTGGACTAATTCCCGAGGAGAGACTGTGCATTCAACTTGCAGTCTGGAAGAGTTTCCTCTAGAGATTATCTTTTATTCTTCCATCAAGTCTGTCATACTTACACTTTCTCCGTCTAAACAAAAACCATTTCGTTACATGAATGGAGTTAGCATACTTGTCAGAAAAGTATACTGAGTTGTAAAAGGGGTGTCTGTGGCCATCCGTTGTGGGAGACGGTTGGTGTTTTCTAGAGTATGTGAATAGTGTTTGTAATTTTGATTATGAAATATATGATGTGACGCGATGATGTTCCGCGTAAGGTGTATTTACAAGGCATTTATATATTATTATTTATAAGCGCGTTGTGGTTTTCCCGCGCTGTAAAGTTCAGGAGGAACTTGGATGCCTAGTGATTAGACCAGAGGTAGAGATATATGTGCGAGGAGTGAATGCCGCATTTTGGATTAAAAGAGACGTCGTTTTCCCGTGTCAGAAGTAGGTCTATGGTAAGACCATTATATTTTATTGTTTGAAGGCGCGTTGTTGGCTTTCTCGCGCCGATAGAAGGTCTACGTAAGCGCGTTGTGGTTTTCCCGCGCTGGGAAGTTCTGGAGGAACTTGGATGCCTGGTGGTTAGAAAAGAGATAGAGATTTATGTGCGAGGAGTGAATGCCGCACTTACATTGAATACAGAGATAGAGATATATGTGCGAGGAGTGAAAACCTCACTTACATTGCATACAGACCATAGAGATAGATGTGCGAGGAGTGAATGCCGCACTTACATTGAATACAGAAGAGATTTATGTGCGAGGAGTGAATGCCGCATTTACATTGAATATAGATAAGAGATAGAAATGTATGTGCGAGGGGGAATGCCGCACTTACATTGAATGCAGTTGTTACCAGTACGTAAGGATGACTGTACTACATATTCTAATTATGCAAGTATTTTGTACTATTGTTACTGATGTCCAGGACTAAGCTGTCGATATTATATGTATGGAACTGTGACCCAGACTTCTGTCAAGTTATTCATTTGCGTACGTACTGTCTTGAGTGTCAGTCCAAGTTATACACCAAACATTATACAGTAGAATGCTTACAAAACCCACTCCGTAACATTAGGAGCCTTTACTTTATCAGTGGTGGTTTCCAGTGATTTAGGGGGCTCAATTTTCTGAACCCAGGACTATTGCGGAGAATCAACCAACCCGCCCGGAACCTTGAAGTACGGTAAAACTTCAGAAATTCTTTGGACGGTAAATGAAGTGTTTTGACACTAGTGAAATTCATCTAAAAGATTTGTATGCACGCAGCCAATTGACATAATATGCTCACATCAGATATCAACACCCATACATCTGATTTCTATTTTGGAGTCAACGTAACTGAGTTATGAAAGACAGGTAGTAATTTCTACATAGAGCTGGTCATAAAGGTCCTGATTCAAGCCAGAAAAATTTACACGAAGTGCGTGGAATTTCGGCCAATCAGCGTACAACGGTCATGTTGTGACCCAATTTACACGTTTTAGCGTGTCCTGTTTACTGACAGACATCGGTACGGTGTGTGCAAGGACAACCTTTGCTATTGTGTGTACCCGGACAAGTCATCGTTGGAATCTGCCTGAGGTAGCCTGCTTTTTCAACGTATTTGACGGGGTGTACTGGCCCGTTCAAACTTATCAGAGGACCTGTTTGTACGTCACGTGTGCTGTGTTGTGCTGTCATTTTCATCATCAAGCCATCGGAAAGAAGTGTAATAAACAACACATCTTCAACATCGGTCTACAGTCAAGATCAACGAGACTATCTGTATTAAAGATACGTATTACTTGTTGTTAATTTGTATTAGAAACTGAACTGTGTGATTTGTGTATTGTTGTGCGTAGTATTTTTTTTTCTTTCTTTCTCGTTGTGCGGTAATTTGTCCTATTTGGTTTATTTTCGTTTCGGTAGTACTGAATCTTATTCTGTAGTTTTCGGATAACTGACCTCTTCTACTGTATTGTGTGTTCGTGCATGTGTAAGTTCTTAGTGCTAGTTTCTGCTTTGTATTTGGTGCTGTGTGTATTATATATTAAGGTTAATGTTATAGATTAATTATCTAGCCTAATTACAACCGTGAGAGTTTTTCTGTTTAAGTTTAATATATTAGTCTAGTAGTTTTATTATCAATATAAATACTGTATTAGTTTTATTTGTTTATTAATTGTAAAGTTTATTTGCTATGTCTTTTCCCTCATCTGTTACAGTTTGTTGATTTATTATATTGGATTCTTTGTTAAGCCTTCGTAATTATTCGGTGTTATACTATTATCAGCACTATTCTTCTGTCATCTGGTAGAGACTATAGAAGCTTATTCTATATTTATTCTGTTTTCCCTTTTTGCTTCTACATTACTTTCAAGTATCGACTTAGATATTTTATGGTTATTTATTTCTTGTATGTTTGTATTAGAATTAGTGTTAGTCTACATCATATTTAAGTGGTTCTAAATGTGGTTATTAGTTTAATGTTTATGGCAATACTTGTGAGTTGTTATTTACATTGTTTTGTATCTTGTACAAAATATGCGAGGTTGAACATCAGTGAGGCAAGCTTGCTGTAGTGCCTACCATAGCAACACATATATCCTTCAGCTGTATATCTGCATTATCTCGGTGGAACCATAGACTGTAATCAAGACACACTTAAGATAAGTCACAGTTTATGCCATGGTTGCACTTCTTTGTTCAAATACCATTCTACTGACATTCCTGATGGTCATTCATTTGTATTCGTTGTTATATTAGCGTTTGGGACCAAAAGACGCAGCAATAGTGAACGCAGTCAGCGACCCATAGCTTGACTGCCTGCGTCAGGACCAGCGAACCAGAGCTGGTCAAGACCGCACTCCACCTCCACGTGGTGGTCCTGGAAACAGTCTGCAGCAGTGCAGTCTAGCTGAGCAAGTGTGGATCGCAATGGGAAGGCAAACCCGGTCCAAAAAAATGCCGTGCAGAAGTCGGATGTGTCGACCGAAAGGTGCAGATATCACAGCTTAGGTGTAAACAGACACAACGCAACCACCGTCCTTTTCAGGACGAACGAGGAAGAAGAAGAAAAAATATTAGCGTTTTATATTTGTGTTACTTGTTTATATATTATTAATACTTTTTTCTTCACTAGAAGGAATTGGTATTAATCTATTCTGTAGGTTTTTGTAAAATTAATTACAGTGTATGGGAGGCCCGGTCTTGGAGAGATTCGGTGGCTAGTGCCCCGTGGAATTCTTTGAACATTTATTGGTGTTAGCTGTTTCAGTTTGATTTGTGTAATCATTGTTGCATAATTGAGTCTCTTTTGTCGCGTTTACTTGTAGTTTTCTTGCGTTAATTTTCTACTATCTTGTATATAAGTTCATTTCACAGTGCTATTGTTGTTGCTTGTTTTGCAGGTGTGGTAGTTTACATCTATAACTACTTCATTACTTTCTTATACTTTCTTTATCTACCTATATACTTTCTTGTATTATCTCCCCCCCTGTCGGTTGTTGTTCGTTTGTTTATGGTTTTTGTGTCAGCGGTGTACTTCATTATTATCATCATTCACTGTGTTTTGGTCCTGGTTATTAGTTACAAATAGTTTGTATGATTACTGTGTTAGAATCTAAGCATTGTAGGTATGATGGTCAGAGTATATTGAGGATTAGTGTGTTCAGCTACACATGTCTTAGTCTAGACATAGGTGGATCTGATGTAATTGATTCTATAGTTACTAGTTTATATTATCTTTAGAATTATTGGTGATTTGTTACCTATGTAGAGGTATATTAATACTGATAATTTAGTATTGTAGTGAATATACTTTCTTATTTGGGAATCTAGTCTGTAAATCTATAGTCGTAGCAGATTGTTCAAGAACAATTAGAAACAGAAAGAAAAGAATATCCTTAGGAGACTTTATTTTGGCTATCAGAGATTGTGAATCTTACGAATTGTTTAACACTATGGTAAAAGTGGATTATAAATACAAGCCACATAGAGCAAAGGTATATCTGATAGAGATTAAGGAAATAAGAGAAGTTACAACCGGAATCGCATTATCAGTATTGGATGATAGCAAGAGACCAAAACTGAATTTAAAGAGGAAAGCTGATATAGCAGATGATATGGTGAAAACTGAAACTAGGAATGTTTCTGTTCAAACTGAGAGGACAGAGATCACTGTACAAACAGATAATTGTTGTGAAGACTGTTCAGTCTCAGTTGGGAAAATGTCCAAACTGAATGTGAATGAACCACAAAAGATTATCATCAATGATGAATCAGTTAGGAGTAAAGCTAACTTATATTCTATGGAAGGAAGATCAATAAGTGTTAGTAAGAATGCAGTGTCTACAAAAGCCTATGAGACAACAAAGGGAGTAACAAGGCCTGTGCATGATGAAACATACCATGCATCCCAAGAAGTGTTTGTACCAAAAATGGGTTTTTGGTGTGACAAAGATCAGTTGAAGGTAGAAAAATTGATTCAGGAAGAAGGAACCTTCGAGGAAAAGTATACAATATTAGAAGAAAAATTTAAGATTGTTGAGCAGAGATTAGAAAAGGAATACAAAGATGGTATTCAGAGATTAGATGATGAATTCAAGGTGGATAGGAACAGGATAGTAGTTGAGTATAAGGGTAATACTCAAGTTAAAGATCAACATTGTAGGGTCCTGTCCTCTCGGTTGAAGGAAAAAATGTAATGCTGTGGAAAAGAGTTACTTTGTTAAAGTTCAAGCACTAAAAGATCAATTTAAGGCTGGTAAACAAAAATTACAGCAGCAAGCCGAAGCATTGAAAGATCAAGCTAAGTCTACGGAGGAGCGACAAGAGACTGCACTTGATACAGATCCATCAGATTGGGAGAAGGAACCTTTAGATGCTCAAATGCAGTATAGGAGAGCGAAGATGAAGGATGCAACATCTGTTGTCAAGAAAGTAGTACTTGAAGAGACTGAAGCTTCAAGGAAGGAAGTGTGGAAGACTGTGATGGATGGTCTGAAAGGAAATTGTGCTGGAGTTACAGACCAGTTAGAGTTAATATTATCTTTCAATTTCAAAAACAGATATGTGGATAAAAGTAAAGAACCATTGAAGTTGTTAATGTTCAACGCCATCAAAAAGTTACCACCAGATAAGTGGGACATAAGTGATCTGTTTGCTCTACTAAAGATACTGTGCTATTTGGAAATACTTTTCGGATCATGGTAGTGATGATGATGGATTCTAGATAGTTTTGATGTTAGTTAGAAGAGATTGGTACTTGTTAGATTCAGCATGAGAGGTTAATTGTTACTGTGCATAAAACAAGGCTGAAAGCTATAACTTTCCAAGAGACGGTTGTCTAGAAAAACTTAATATTTTTCAAGAATGGAAATTTGACAGAGTGTATATAAACAACAAATAGTGAACAGGTGTACAGTAAAAGTCAGTATAACTAGGTGTTTTAGATTGACTTATTTCATTAACTAAAGTAGTAAAGCTTAATTCGGAAGTACAGGGTGTAATATCTAAGGTTGCTGATCACGAAGACATGTGAAATGGGTATATCATCTCTTAATTGATTATTTTGTTACCCCACTGGGAATGTTTAGTGGAATGGGGCGGACATAGAAGGGTATATGATGTGGTATAATGTGACACAAATTTTCCAAGGCAAATGATTTTATTCTTGCCTAATTTTGTTTATCCATGGGAAAGTATGCTATGCCATGAGATATCAGTGTTGTTGGTGGAATTGTATATCATTACAGCAGCTGATGGGTGGTCATCAGCAGGCTTGCTTACCGATACTTCTTCTTAGTGAGACATCAGTCCTTTACTCTGCTTTGGAGCAATGGAGACATGATTTACAGATGAAACTCAGCATTTAGTATAGATTATTTTATATATAAGAATCACATTTGTGTTAGTTTGAGAAGTTCCAAGTGTTAACGTATAATACAAATATATTATTTAATGAACAGTGCTGATGTACCTTTTGGTTCACCTATGTATTTTTGTCTGGTGAATCCACGTATGATTTGGTGATTATATATTATTGAGGCACACATTGTTAGATTTGCATCCAACACAGTTTAATGTTGTATAGGATGGAATTGTGTTTGGTTTGCCAGTAGAGTATGATTGCTAAGGCATAGCCTACATCACCCTTCCTGTGCCACTGGTAATGTGGTGACTGATAAGAATCTTTTTCTTATTAATGATGTCCACCAAATGATAAATATAAGTGGATGGAAGCAGACATCATCATCATCAGTTGATAAACTCTTAATACAAGACCCTTGCCCTGAGCAAGAGACATGCTGAGAAATCTGAAGCTCGCTCGAACATCACCAGAGTTAAATACTGTGTTGTTGTGTTGCTCGTGGTTCGAGTATGGAATGTCAACTTGACCTACGCAGTGGTGTGTAGACATAGATGGAGTGTATAATGTGCGAATGATAGGAAGAGTTCGTGGTGTTGACAAATGTTCTTTTCTCACACTCATGTATGGCTGGAAGTCATCGACACCAACGACTGTGTACCTTTACTAAAGTTTAATTGGACGTACACACTCGACAGCACAGATAGTGACAAATCACAGGTTGGCATAATACATCATGGTACAGTGGATAAATGGTCTTGCAATGTTATGTTACATGGGCACTCATGTAGAATAATAGTATAATGGACTGTCAGTAGCCAAGCACTCAGTATTGCCCATATATATATATCAACTGAGTTTACTGACAAAGCACGTCAGATTATAAACAATATCCAAGATGGCTTCTAGACCTAATCTCGTCTAGCGAAGATTCCTTAACATAATGTCCAGCACAGATTTTTCCATATAATTATATTGAACCGCTAGCAATGGGTTCTCATGTGTAGCAGTGATCTCTGGACTAATCAAGCGATAATACGGGCATCCCTTTTCTCTTCTTGAAAGTCACTACATGTTTGGTTCCAAGATGGTTTCACTCGTGAGCTGTCACTCACGTTTGGATACAGATAATGAATCTGTCCTAAAGTTAGTCATTCATTAAACATTTCATTGCTCTGTAGATTTGATCATGAACAATTGACTGCATTCTACAGGATATAGTGCTGCTAGGAATCAGAATCGTTTTTTTCATCTAGTTAGATGTATCCTCTCAGACGTACAAATCATCGAAAAACGGTGGCTTTGTACGAGAGTTCAAAAGAGTATCTTTATTACCTTGGTTTTCAGAAATATGATTTTGCCATTCCTTGGCAATAAGAATGAACACTGGGGTAAAGCATACACGATAGGTCTAGACGACTATCACTTTCCCCAAAAACCACTGAGATCACTTTTTTCCCGGCGTCCAGCCGACATAGAAAAACACAGCCCATCATCAGGGCGAAGCCAAAACACCCCTCTCGCGACACATCCGCCGAACAGCCTTTGACCTCTCTAGAGACAACAGAACATATAGTTCGACTTAGATATGTAAAGATATACAGATATAAGACAGATTCGTCCTACACAGACAAACAATACACATAAATTCAAGCCATAGATATTCTGAAGCAAGAACAATCTATTACTACCCAAACAAAGAATAAATCGCAGTAAAACTGGATTCATCCGCGGAGTTCGATCGAAAGAGACAGCACAACTTTCAAGGGAAGTAACTCAATAATGACTTTCCCTTAAGCACTAAAAAATATCTATTTTGTTTACAAAATATTTGCGAACATAACAAGTATACCAATGTATAATATTGTAAGATATCAAAGACTGCACGTAACAGTGACCTTTTGGTTCACCAATATATTTCTATCCCTCTTTTGTTCATTCATATGACTTAACATATTTCACCGACCTCACACTTTTGTTTGATGTAATGTTTAAAAAAAATGATGTTATAATTTTTTTTCCCCGGGGGTCGGTGTGAACTGTTAAGTCATATTCTAAGTTAGAGTTAGGTGTTAAGGATTTTTGTGTACGGTCCTGATTTTTGTTAGTAAGTAGGTTAATGTTATGACATACATGACGTGTATACATGTATGTGAGTGGGTAGAGAAAGGTGTAACTCTGTTTAGAGTGTATTTTATTGAAGTATGCAAGCTTGGAATGTTACATTTAAAAGTTTACTGTTAGAAGCACGTAGAGCATGGGTGAAGAATACTCAGGGGCGTTCACGTGTGAATTGAGGTTTACAGGACATGAGAAAAACGTGCGGTGTGAATGGAGTTAGCATACTTGTCAGAAAAGTATACTGAGTTGTAAAAGGGGAGTCTGTGGCCATCCGTTGTGGGAGACGGTTGGTGTTTTCTAGAGTATGTGAATAGTGTTTGTGATTTTGATTATGAAATATATGATGTGACGCGATGATGTTCCGCGTAAGGTGTATTTACAAGGCCTTTATATATTATTATTTATAAGCGTGTTGTGGTTTTCCCGCGCTGTAAAGTTCAGTGGGAACTTGGATGCCTGGTGATTAGACCAGAGGTAGAGATATATGTGCGAGGAGTGAATGCCGCACTTTGGATTAAAAGACACGTCGTTTTCCCGTGTCAGAAGGAGGTCTATGGTAAGACCATTATATGTTATTGTTTGAAGGCGCGTTGTTGGCTTTCCCGCGCCGATAGGAGGTCTACGTAAGCGCGTTGTGGTTTTCCCGCGCTGTGAAGTTCTGGAGGAACTTGGATGCCTGGTGGTTAGAAAAGAAATAGAGATTTATGTGCAAGGAGTGAATGCCGCACTTACATTGAATACAGAGATAGAGATATATGTGCGAGGAGTGAATGCCGCACTTACATTGAATATAGATCAGAGATAGAGATTTATGTGCGAGGGGGGAATGCCGCACTTACATTGAATGCAGTTGTTACCAGTACGAAAGGATGACAGTACTACATATTCTAATTATGCAAGTATTTTGTACTATTGTTACTGATGTCCAGGACTAAGCTGTCGATATTATATGTATGGAACTGTGACCCAGACTTCTGTCAAGTTATTCATTTGCGTACGTACTGTCTTGAGTGTCAGTCCAAGTTATACACCAAACATTATACAGTAGGATGCTTACAAAACCCACTCCGTAACATTAGGAGCCTTTACTTTATCAACATTGTACCTGGAGTCAATGTGGTTTTGTATCATAATTTCTCAGGGATTGGCAAGTGTCTGGTCTGACAAAGGCGTCGAAGCGTAAAATGTGAAAATGTGCGTGAGAAAAATATTTACTGAGTAGAGGATGGATACACAATTTTGTTTGTTAAAATGCCGAAATAATAGACAATGTGGGAAAAGAGGACATTGAGAATGGCTAACGTTCAGTTTTGTTACAAAATAAATTAGTTATCAACAATTACACTGGCTAAAAGCCAAAATGTATCCGAGACAAAAGTAGCTATTTTTAACTAATTTGGACATGCTTATCACGATTATGAACTTAAAAATCGCGAATTTGCTCTAGTTTTCAAGATCCGGGGGGGGGGGGGGGGGGGGGGGGTGGCTAGGCCGGTGGCTTTCCCTTCCCGACGCGAATGATCCAGTACTTCTCTTTTCTATAGCCCTGGCGCGTGATTCCCCATGAGACGGATAGCCTTGAGCGCTAATTGGATGACGCAATTTGTAGCAGTCAGTGCAACCACATTTCCTTCTTGTCATCAATTGTGTTGTGGATTCTGTGAGTGCAGATGTGTCGTTCAAGATGCCTCGTGAATGTGTGAACAGTGCGGATTATTTTTGCTATATGTGCGGACAAATAACTTTGCTATCACAAAGGCGACCTATTACACCGATGATAAAGAAAGCTTACAGCCTTTATTTTGGTTGTGAGATCGGTGACCAGGACCGGTATTGGGCCCCACACATATGTTGTCAATCCTGTGCAACGAATATGCGCTGCTGGTTGAACCGAAAAGGACGATCGATGCGTTTTGTAGTTCCAATGGTGTGGAGGGAACTGACAAACCATCTTAATGATTGTTACTTTTGCAAGACTCCTCCAATTGGACATGGTATTTCTAATAAGAAAAAACGGCCGGTGACCTATCCGAATACTGCCTCTGCTATGCGGCCAGTGCCTCACGGGGAAGGACTTCCTGTTCCGGACCCACCAAAATCTTTTACTCTGGATGATGAAGAAGATAATAAGGCCGGTGGACATCCGTCATTTGTGAAAGTATCTACATAAAGAGATCCTGATTTCATGCCTATTGAAGAGTCTGCACAGCCACATAAAATTACCCAGAGTGAATTGAAAGATCAAGTAAGAGATCTGGAATTGTCAAAAAATAAAGCAGAGCTGTTGGGGTCCAGACTGCAGCAACAGAATCTTCTAGAAGAGAATGTGCATGTGTCTGTGTTTCTTGCTCGGCAAAAAGATCTGCTTCAATATTTCAAAATGACAGATAATCTCATTGCTTGCGATGATAAAGTGGGTCTGATGGCAGCACTACACATCAACTACAAAGACGACGATTGGAGGCTGTTCATTGATTCGTCCAAGTTGAGCTTAAAAGCTGTGCTGCTCCATGATGGTAACGTTTAACCATCTGTTCCACTCGAGTATGCAGTCCACATGAAAGAAACGTACAACAACATGAAACAACTGTTACACACCATCAACTATGGCAAGTATAAGTAGCAGATTTGTGGTGACCTGAAGGTCATTACCATCTTGATGGGGCTACATCGGTGTTACACAAAGTTTTGCTGTTTCCTCTGTCTGTAGGACAGCCGTGCCAGGACTTCCCACTACAAGAAAAAGGATTGGCCCCAACAACAATCACTTGAACAGGGGAAACAGAATGTACTTAACGAACCACTTGTAGAATCCCACAAGATCTTGCTCCCTCCTCTCCACATCAAACTTTGACTAATGAAGAATTTTGTAAAGGCCATGGATCGAAATGGTGCAGGTTTTTATACCTTCGTGATAAATTTCCAAGACCTAGTGAGGCCAAAATCAAGGAAGGTGTATTTGTCGGTCCTCAGATACGTCAGCTCTTCCGAGATCAGCGTTTTGATGATATCCTTACAGGTGATGAAAAGTTAGCTTGGAATGCTTTCCAGCAAGTGGCCACAAACTTTCTAGAAACAATAAGGCTGACAATTACCAGGAGCTTGTAGAAACCCTCTTGCAGCGCTACGAGAGACTAGGGTGCAACATGTCTTTGAAATTACACTTTTTACACTCTCATCTGGATTTCTTCCCTACTAATTGCAGTGCTGTCAGTGACGAGCATGGGGAACGATTTCATCAGGACTACCCTCCTTTACTACCCTCGAAAAAAGGTACCAAGGGAAATAGAATGCAGCAATGCTAGCAGATTATTGTTGGACCCTTGTGAGAGATGCTCCATGAACTCATTACAAGCGACAGGCAAAAAGTCGCTGCTGTGAATCATTTCCGCTATGAGCATTATTATCATATCGTATGTATATGCAAATGTGTAAAACTTGTTTTATAGATATTTAAAAAAAAAATAGAGCTAATCTGGTGTTTTAACAGCCATTTTCATATTCAGCAGCCCAAACAACATAACGGTAACTTTGTTTAATCTCAGATACACACACAAAGTCAAAATTTGTTGTCCAGTGTTATTAGTATATTTTTAACACAGCAAATGTTCTTGCATTTAAGAAAAAAAATTAACATTGCTAAACGATGTAATAGATTTGGCAAAAAATTAATTTTAATTTGTATATATTAGCTATAAACTAAACATATCTACCTTAGCCATTCTCCGAGACAGGCAAGTCTAGTTATAATTCTCGGCAGTAAGGACGCACGCATTTTGTTAATAATATCCCCAGACGAAATAACCTTTCATTTGAATGGTACAGAAGTTGGGGCACATAGAATGTCATTTTCAAAGTAGCTGACATAGTAAAACGATGGTAACTCAGTTTCCAACGTTTGAGAGGATTCTCTATTTCTAGAATCTCATCTTCCTATATGTAGTGAGAACGCTCTTACAATTCCACGCGTGTCTGTTTGTGTGATTCATCATCTGAAGAGTCAGAGTCTGTAGACGCCTACATTAATATTTGTATTTTTCGCTGGTTCTCTGATATGACCTTTGTTCAGCTGCTGCTGTTCACTTGTGTTCTCCCTTTGCCTTCTGCTATCGCAAAACACTTAAAAATTGTCACGTGCTACTTTCTACAGTGCTTGCCTCTTATTTCTGGAAAAAAATTTGAGTTTCATTTTTAAAAAGTACAATTCAATGGCCACGTACTTATATATGAAGGTCTCACCATCTTGATAATATATAAACTATGGAAGACTGGCGTGACAAAACTGGTGGGAAAACATAATTTATCTTAAGCAGACCTTCTGGAATGCTCAAATAAAAACAAACCAAAAAACTGTGTAAGCTGTGGTGAAAGCTGATCGATTAAACAGTAGAAGACACAAGATGATATTAATCACAGTGTCGTATCTCTAAATACAACATAGCTGAAACTACCTCAAAGTTATCAAAAAGACAAATCTATCAATAATGTGAACCTCCGCTGTCATTTACCATCAACATTTACAACTTTAACTTCTAGTTGAATAACGCAGGTCTAGAGAGTCCAATAATAAAAATAATAATTGCAAGATTTATTTTAAAATGCACTGGGTTAACTTAAACCATCAATTATTATGCATAACAAAGCACCTGATGATGGTTTTTTTTTTTTTAAGCAAAGGACATGGCAGTGATAATGGGTTTTAAATCTTTCTATGTTTCCAGCTATTACAACCGAAACGTTTGAAGCAAACAATCGACTTTATTTGGGCATGTATTGAGAAGAAAAAAGGCTTGAATATCGTGACAACAGGGAAAGCTTGAAGGTATCGTGACAACAGGGAAAGCTTGAAGGTAAAAACAGATAGAGGACGACTAAGACAGAGGAAACTGGACACTTTAGAATTATGGTATAAAAACAACAACAAGAATTAACAAACAATATGGAAGACAGGGCGTTCTGAATAGACATGATCATTTAGCGCCACCAGACATGCTCCCTGAAGAAGAAGAGGAAACAAAAAAGAAGAAGCAGAAGAAGCGAAGCACCAAAGTTGAACTCGAAGCTCAGTTTTTTATTCGAAAGCGTTCATTAACATGTATAGATGTAGTAGATTGAGCACCCACCTGCTATTCTACATAAATAAAGAAATAAGATTTAAAACACATAAATGTATTATTTTGATTGTTGTTGTTGTAAAATGCTACAGTAAACATTACTTACACACATTACAGTGTAATATAACTCAACAGTATGAACGAGTCTCGTAAGCGTACATTAGTGTATCAGTGATGGCGGGAGAATATAACAAGACCCCTTACCTGTGAAAAGTACGTAGGCTAACTGTGAGCAGAAGCAATATGTTTTTCACGAGTTCTTCGTCACGAGAGACAAGAGGGCGTGCAAGTTTCTGCCATCGTGGGTAAAATACGAAATGAGCTGAGGTAGTCTTAAATCCAGTCACCATTGACCTTTTCAATATTTTATTTACGTTTACTAGGAATTATTTAGTTCTGTGGTTCTCTGGTTTATTGTCCAGTCAGGTAGTAAGACCTGATCCAGCTGAGACCTATGCCCAAGATCAACTGACTACGCGGTAACCAACAAACGGTCCTGTTACCAGAATATTTATAACCACACAAATCATCTCTACGTGTAGAATAAGTGTTTAGAAAAGATTAACACACTAATCATCTCTACTTGTAGAATAAGTGTTTAGAATAGTTAACTACACAAATCATTTGTATTTGTAGAATTGTTGCTTAGAATAGAATTGCTTAGATAAACATAAAACAATATTTTACGTGTATATAATAAAGACACAATTAAATAAATAACTCATAGTAACATTAATACACACATATAAATATTTATAACAATAAATTTAGAAATATAAATATTGATAATCAACTTGAAATGGCTGGGAAACAAACAGTGAAAAAAAAGCTAGCAGGGGACGTAAATAAATAATGCAATGACGAAAAAAAAAAAAAAAAAAAAAGGAACAAATAATTTACATCTTCTGAAATTCGAAATCTAAAGTTAGAAATCAAATATATGACACCTACAATTTTCTTCTTTAACTCGAGTAAGTAACTGGACAACTCAACAGAATCTCTTAACAAAGTGACTCATAGTACACTCGAATATAATACTGAGAAGGTTAATCGAAACATGACCTCAGCTCGCTTCCTACACTGAGGTTTTCATCAAATCTTGAAACTTGTCTTTCTGGACCACGGGCATTTCCAATAATGATTGCTTCTGCTCTTTTCACGTCACGCGACTTATCATCATTCAATCGGCTTAATTTGAATTTTCACTCATGCTTTCTTCCCTTACATGCACAAGATATATTTAATGTTAAACTTTACATTTTATCACAGCATAGCTATACAGTTCAGAAGAAGAAGGGGCATCAATCGTACATTTATTTAATTAATTTAATCGAATATTACATCCCCTTAAACATTTTTGAAGTCTCTTCCTAACATCTACACCTCACAGTAGAAGAGGAACGGCTAAGTAAAGTAAAGGTGTAAATGGTGTACGTTATTCCTTTAAATATAAGATCTCTTATTCATTACTGACTAACGTTATTATGTTACATCGTTTCCCATCTAAGTTCCAATATTTTTCATGGTGCGCGTGTGGCCAGGTGAACTAAATTACGCGCCTGTTGAAACTACGCATTTTTGTTTCCATCCTTAGTTATGGCAGATGTTTGATTCTGAAAACAATTTTTGAATTGTCCATGTGTAATTCTCGTGTGTGTGAATAGAAAATGGAGTTTATGACATTTATAGTAATTCGGCCGATTTAGTCGTTCGAGTCTATTATACCTTAAATAATCATTTGGAGACACAGTAATTATGATGTTAAGTTAGTTGCTTATCCTTTACAGGACGTGGCAATCAACCCCAGCTTTTATTGGCTGTTTGTGATTTTTCTAGGCAATTTTTTCATTCAGTAGTTTGCCATTGCTTTCTGAACGGTACGGCGCTTATACCATTGTTAAAAATCCACACGAAGCGATCTAATTATGATGATGATTATATAATCCCTTTAGCTGTGAGCAGGTAGTTTTTAACAGCCCATTGCCTCTCTGACAAAAGTACAAGACTTCCTCAGTTGTTGTGATGATGTGCAGAGTGTATTCTGGATGGTTGGGTGCGATGGGAGTAGCTGGTGTCGCAGGTCAGTTAGTCTTGAGCACTGTAACAGTAGGTGTTCAACCGATTTCTCATGGTGGTGGCAGTAGTGCCTACAGTTTTGGTTCACGTAGTGGGTGTATTCTATTTTAATGTTTTTTTGACGGGGGTATGGCTTGTTCTCAGCTGAAAGATCAGACTCCGATCTCTTCTTTTCAGTTCTTTAACTGGATCTTGAGGGTTTGGCTTCGCTTGATGTTTGAAGATAGAATGCCCTGTCTGGGAGGTAGCCCACTGGTTTAGTCATTCTTGCCTATAATTGTTTCTCAGGATCTGTTGGCAGGTTTGCAGTGTGGTACTTGATGGGAACTGGGGTAGTGCTGCTCCACTTTTGGATAGTTTATCTGCTTTTTTCATTTCCTGGGACTCCGACATGCCCAGTATCCACTGAAGTGTAACTTCAGCTCCATAGGAAGTGAACAGCTGGTCAATTAATCTGCAAATGTTATTAATATCAGGAGACATTTGCTTTCTAGGGCTTGAAGTGCTGATTTTGAGCCTGAGAATATAACGATGTCCTCATTTGGACTGGTGCCACTTTCAAAGTCTAAGATTAAACGCCACAATGCGTTTTTCTAGTACTGTTATTTCTGCATCACTGCTGGAACAAATTTCTCCGCAAGGGTCAAAGATGCAAGGGTGGTCTTCTGGATGCAGGATGGGGTTTTTGTTATCACTGCGACATATCCAGCATTGGTGGTAGTTTCTAATACAGATCCACCTGTGTAGACATGGATGATATCTTGTGGATATGAATATATAGTTTATAAGGCGATGGTTTTCAGTAGTGGTGCTTGGGGTGTTCTTGGCTGCTGATGAGTCAAAGAGTTCAGTTCTTACTGTGGGAATAGTTGCCTGCCAAAAAGTGGTTCATTTTTTTCTGGTTGCCATTGGCTTTCTTACTGCTGGTATGTGGTGTTTGATGCTAGCATATTTTGCATTTTTTAAGAAAAGATGTCTTTGGTATTCTGTGTTTTTGGGGCCTCTGCTCTATCCTTTTCTTATTCACCTCCGCTGTGTCTATTCTCAGATAGTTTTCATATGTTTCCACAGCTGAGCGTTCTCTTCTTGTGTTGAAAGGTTCAATATTGATGTTAATTTACATGCACCTGTCAAGAAGTATTATGATAGGGATGCATCTGAAAGGTCCCACCTTATAACACTGGCCATTGTCACCAAAATGAAGAGCGAACCTCACACCTCATACGAGTACCATTTAAGACGCAATGAAAAATTCGAGCATGTGAAAGTAAGAGCGCTGTTTTTAGTTTATCACATATAAACGATAACAATCGTCCGTTTAATGCAGTTCATACTTTAAAACTCGTATAAACACTTCCGCTACGATTTAAACAACTAATTTGAGTGTAGTTAAGCTGCACTCGTGCGTTTTTTAAATGTTATTTTCACAATTTGTGTGACGATTCGCGTGTTTGCGTTTTTCATTATAATTGCTACAGAAATATGTCAAGCTTTATATTTACATTTTCTAAGCCCCCTAAGCTAATAATTGTGTCAAACTACTTATAAACATTGCTGACAAAGCATGAATATTTGGTAGTCACAGTTTGTTGTCTAATAATAGAATCGGTGCAGAAAAGTTAGACACATTAGAGTTAGTTGATGAGTGGGCGTAGTCAAATTATGGCCGATCGTAAAGCAACAAAACCAGACATACAGTAACATCTAATCACTAGTCCTAGGTAGAAGATGAAGCTACGGATACTATTAAAACATTAAACAAATGTAAAAAGTTTGTATATGATGTTATTCTTCTTTATTTGTTTGAAAATTACATTATTTATTTGACTCTTATAAGCGACCACAGTAAAAATTTGTGTGAATAACACTAAATGTACTAACTGTGGAAACATTGCATATTTTTGTATAATTGGATTACCTTGATGTTTGGAGACTAAAAAGACAGTTTTAATATCTACAACAGTAATCTTTCTTTTGTAAGCTCGTATTCTGCAGTTTTAGTGTTTTTCAATTTTACATGCAAAATGTTTGAAGTATACCGAAAGTGCTTCTGTTAATACTACCAAAGACACTGTATATTACAATTCTCTATCTATTTTCGTACAGTTTGGTATATAATAAGTACATGTTCACAGAACAGATTAACATAAAATGTACACTAAAAGACAGTACACTTCAACGTTTAGAATTCTTCAAACAATAATTACGGCGTGGAACATAATTACGGAGTCAAAGAGTTAAGGCTTTTGTAATCATTATCAACAGTATACATATCATCCCTCCATTTCAAACCAGAAAAGAAGAAAAAACTGTAAATAAATTATCAAATTGTAACAAGAGCCTTGAGTAACTCATTCCAGTTTTGTTTGAGGTTACTTTTACTTTATTAATTCCCCTAGGCAAAACACATTCATACAGGATAGTTATAGAGAGGGACAACGTAGTGAGCTGGTACTGCTTATTACCATCTGGGCCAGCCTTCTTCACAGTCTAACTATACTGTTACCCAACTTTTCCGAAGAGTTTACTAGAAAAGGTGTTAGGCTGGTGATAAAGACTGTAATCTTTGTGGTATACATAATGGTGATAAATTATATCCCTCTTGATGTGATTAGACTGATTGTAGTACATGCGCCCACACAGAGCAGATGATAAATAGGTTAGCTCTGTATTGTCCCTGTGTATAAAGTCTGTAGTGAGTGGTATGAAGAGTACAGTCACTCACCCCGTACTGTCAAGCATAGATCAACGAATCAGACTAGTGTTCATTTCCAATTGACAGCACATCATTTATTTACACAGCAACATCAATCCGATACGATACACTACACAGGTACAACAGGATACACAAAAATCAATAATAATCAATTGCGCAGAACGTTACAGCTGTTCAGTATGATGTAAACCCTGTTTACATCTCAGTTCTAATGTTACATCAGTAAATTCACCAGAACGACTGCTGACACTGCAGTTACAAAACCCGCCACACAGGCGTACATCTATAGGACTCCCTCAACGACTGCATACCCCTGCAGTTAACAAAACGCCATACAGGCTTGAATCTATATATCCTAGCAGTTCTAATGTTCCACCAGAACGACTGCTGACACTGCAGTTACAAAACGCCACCCAGGCTTAAATCTATATATACTCAAAAGACTGTCCTCTATGTAGTCTATAAGTAATCTGGCCTACACAACTCCTGGCCTTATAATCTCTTCAATAGCTCTGATATCTGTTCATGGATCCTTAAATCTATATATATACTCAAAAGACTGTCTGCTCTGTAGTCTATAAGTAATCTGGCCTACACAACTCCTGGCCTTATAATCTCTTCGATAACTCTCCCTTCATAAGGAACAATGGCCTAACTATCTCCTAGCGCCGTTCCTGCACAATAGAAATCTATCAGGGAGGTAAATATGATCCCAAAACATCGGCCTGTATACACCAAGGCCTCAGAACATGTCCTTAACATAAAGTACACCTTATCTTCTCTTATCTCATCTTATCTGCAGATTTATCACATCTTATCTGCCGATAAACACACTTAAATAGGCAAGTACTAGTACACCTCGAAAAATGGCCAAATATCGTTCCCGAACACTACCCTGGGAACACACACAAGATACAGGGCTGACTCTCCAGTCACCCGCCCAAACCTAGACTGCCACGGGATGACACATCTCCCGCATAAAAACAGTCACCGGACCCGGCTGTTCACGGACACCCCGTGAGCTATTCACAGCCGGCCGAAACCAGTACAGAATAACTACATGACCAGCGCTCACACGCTTTCTGTACACTCTGTTTTCTAACATATAAATGTTTTAAACAACTCACAATTAAACCAGCTAACAAGTGCGACAACCCTGAATTCACACTGTATAATCAGTATAGTACGTATCATTCCCCTTTGACCTTAACAGTTACCACCCGGTCCGGAGAAAAAAATGATTTATCATTTTTTTTAAAAAACTACATCACCGACAAATGAGGGGTCGGCTAAGCTCTAATATATGCTTACAACAATAGCCTTATGATAAGGTCAAAATAATACATCGCCAAATAATAAAGCAAGTGTACAATAAACAAATTACCCATAATAATCTGCCAAATACACCGAAATAATCATTTACAAACAAAGTTAAGTATTATTACTGTAGACCAAACATGACACAATAAATAGAAAGTAAAGTCAAGATCAAACAAAAGAAGCATGATCAGCACAGAAAATCAACAAAGAAATCGAAATAGGAAGAAAAGATCCATAATACCTAATAGTAATAATTGAGCTAATCAATTCCTGCATGAAATACATAGAACTGTCACTAATAATTACATATACTAATCCATATTACCATACGTAAGAATACAAAGTATGGAAGTATAAGAAGTGTAAGAAGTAAACGTATACAAATAGTATCAAGTAACATTCAGATGAAACATGGAAGCATAACCAAAGTATAAACCGCTTCCAAAGAAATGTAGAGAAACGAAGAATCATCCGAAAAGGAAGAAGGGAATTCAAAAGATGAATGCATAGAAAAACGACAACAATACATCCCAATAACAATCCAAGTAACTAACGCATAATAAATAATTTAGTCAAATTACAAAACTTATTCATAACTAAAATGATTTATCACAGGTATCACACAAAAAAGTGCGATATATAAAAATATCACAATCTGAAGAAAAAAAATATTATTACCAACATATATTATTACACCTTATTAAGCGCCTTGGCGCAGAAAAAATATAACAATGTCACAGAAAAATACATTTCCCTAAAAAATTACAATACAAAAAAGTTTCTTAAAGCTAAGTTAAATAAAAAATAGTATGTTAATTTTTTCTTGATTAAATCTATAACTAATATACCAAAATGAAATCATCTTTAACCAAATGAATGACATGTAACAAAAAAGAATTCCAATACTTAAGTAGACTCATAATAAACACATACTAATTTAAACAGAATTCAGCATAAAAAAGCACATGGCAAAAAAAAATACCAGAAATCAATGTTTCAAAATATGTTTACAAATACAAATACAAAAACATAAATAACACATACAAGTTTAGTTTCAAAATTACATTTCACAACACAATAGTTACTGCATATAACCTCTGTATATGGTAATATATTAATTAGACATAGCACCAGAATATAAGAAAAAAAAATTTAATGAATAACAAGACTCTCTGAAACAACTAACGCATATTCGACGCTAATGAGTTTGTGCATAGGGCTGGCAATCTCATCAAATCCAAAATTTTTTCTAAGAATCAACGCTGCAAAACATATCAATGTTTGATGAATTAACTATCATTGCTTCAACTTCACAACGTAGCACCTATGGTCATACATAATATGGTCTAAGTGGAATAGTCTTCCGACTAGCGTATGAAAAAATCACAAATCCACAATCTCATTACAAAAATTAAAGATAAGTCACTACCAAGTGATATGTCATCATTTCATTGCAATCATAACACATGCAATGTTTATCAACAAAACAATCATGTAAATAATGACAGAGTCACAACAGTGCATACATATGAACATACACAATACCTAAGACATTATGTAATGTAAGTTACTATACAATACAGTAATTCATTAACCAAAAAATAAATTAAGTGTAAAAAAACACTATAGCAATCTTAAACTAACTCCTAAACAAACATACAAAAAAAAAAATAAATAGGTCACAAATCCGCGGTCCTCGATAGCATTCTGTAAAACCGCACGGGGCGATGTCATACAACACCGTGTCAACAGGCTGGCTGGGTTGCGCTTGACTAGACATCTGGTCACAGGTTGACCCACATTCCTCTCACAGTAAAAAATAACTTCGGTGCGAAGATTCTTAACAAGCCGAATACTGTGGGAAAATATAAATGAAAATGTCTATTTCAATCAACTTGTGAGATTTATTGAAGTAAAACAGAAAATTAGTCTTACATTTACCCAAACGTGTGGCAGTGAAAACGTCTGGTTTCTATATGATGCCATCATTTCCTCGTCACACAGCAGATAACACAGAAGGATAAGACATCCTGACAGAAATGAAGGTCATCACAACAGTAGGCTGAAATAAAATCCTACTTACACACAACAAGATATTCTCTCGAACTCAAAATGCATAACAGCTGGTTGATGTGTTATCGTGGCCTATCAATGGTACAGGCCACCAAACGCGAATGGTAGGCTGGTTCGATTCATGGTCGCCACTGGTAGATGTGAGTAGTAGCAGTATAACATGGCACAACAATTAACTGGAACAGTTCAATCAGTTGATGGTCAAGCCATAGTAGTACTTGAGACAATCACAACATATTTTATTCCATGTAGACGTTGACATCTCTGTTTCAATTTAATAAGCATATTCATTTACATTCATTGATGCAGTGTTGACAATATATATTCAAGCATTCTTCTTCGATCCTTAACCACCGACCGTCAAAGCAGTCAGTGGCCATCACGCCTAGTGGCGTCTTGTAGGGCAACAACAAATTGATTCCACTTTGCACGGTCGGTGGCCATCCTTGTACAGTGCCCCAACTCTGGTTCATTCTTTGCATCTCAGCCTCCACAGTCCTCCGCCAAGTTATTTTTGGTCGGCCTCTCTTTCGCTTTCCTTCAGGGGTCAAAAGCATAGCTGTTCTTGTGATGGCATCCGGGTCTCTTCTGAGGACATGACCAACCCAGCTCCAGCGTCTGCCAGCTATGATGGTATGCATGTCCTCTTGCTTGCTACGAGTAAGCAGATCTTGGTTGGTGATGGTATTCGGCCAAAAGATTCGGTGAATTTTTCTTAGGCATGTTGTGTGAAAAGAGGACAATTTTGACATTTCCTTCTCTGTGACTCTCCAGCATTCCGCACCATAGAGAAGCACAGAAAGCACGCAACTCTGGTATAATCTTAATTTTTTGCTTGTGCTGTTGTTTACGTACATTTATTACCTAAGGGGGTAGTCTTCGGTCCTGCCAAATGTACGCACCAGTTTTATGTAGTTATATTATTTGTGCGTTCGATTGATTCACGCACTGACGTGCACAATGCTGTGTGAGGTGCTTTGGACGCACGTGTAACCTAGTTGAGTAGATTGTGACGTCATGATAGTGGCAGCTCGGACGACATTTTATGTCCGCAGTGTTATTATTTGATTCCTGGCAGATTTGAAGAAGCCAGCAGTTGTATTCGTATCTATTGGTCTTCATGGCGAAGCCAATAGTGGATGTCTGAAGTAAGTGTCGCCCCATTTCGTATGGCAAGTTTAATTATGTAAATTAAAGTATCAGGCCGCTCCTATTAATGGTCTAGCGGGAATTCATCGGAGATGACATTCCTAGAATTGGACACACGGAGTCGATAGCCTTTGGAATCTTTTGTAGAGGGAGAATCCATATGTGGAATCAAGTTAATGAATATAGATATATGCTTCACATGTTTAATATGCCGTTTTACCTATGCCAAAGTCGTGGTATGGATACCGAGAGGTTAGCCAAGATGAAACACTAACTTGGTTGTATTGTTATATCTGCCTTTTGTTTGGATTGGATATGCTATCCAAGAATTTTACAACAAAGTCTGGGATGCTTACAAGTATGATATAAATTATTGCTCCGTGAGAATGAATCCGTTTGCCTTAATAAACGTCCTTGGGAGAAGGTCAATGGACGTTAATTACCATGTCTGTTATATGAAATGGAAGTGATCCTTAGTCACTGGAATAAGAGAACTTAACTGTTAGAGAATCTACAACAACTTTTAACAGTGATATTAACATTTTAACGTATGATCTTCACATCTGTAACTATGATTGTCTTGTTCCACTTCGTTGGTGTCACGTCAATAAAATACATGTACAGTAAACACCGACTTGTGTGCTGCCAATACTTGCCAGTTCACCCAATGCAACGATACCTGTTGGAATGTTCGTTTGAAGAAGTTTATTGACATTTTGTTCGTATTCAACCATTCGCGTGATAAAATCAATACCATTACCATAAACGGACTCCAACAGAAAATGGTGTGCCAGCGTGGTTTGAAAATAATTATTTCAAAGGAACGAACGCAAGCCAAGGAATCGTTTGAAGATGGGATTTGTTCTTTCAAGGTGAAATCATCTTAAATTTGGAACATTGTAAAAATGAATCAGAATCAACTAACCGTTACCTCAAGGTCATCAATCAACCTCCAGGTCCAGTTGTACGGTGACTAACTGCACTTGGGATCACCTATTCCTCATTACGTGCGAGCTTGTGTTGAAAAAGCAGAACGAAGTATTTTATTCCTCCAGTACATACACGGGGACGAGGCACATTGGTTGTTCTTTCCGGCACGCGAGATGAGTATAGCGTGTTGTCGTTATACACTTTATTACATTTAGCTGTGCCTTTAATGTTCATATCTATATTTTCTATATTATTTGTTATGTGTTGTGTATTCTTTGCGGGAGGTTGGGAGGTAGATCTGACGAACGAGATCCATCTCGAAGTCAATTCGGGCTCTTCGTCAGACGTTCTGTAGGACATTATTTTGCAGACTTCCCGCAGTGGAATGTTCCTACGCGTGAGCGTAGAAGGATTCTAGGTCCACTGTGTTTGGTGGTCTGTAACACCTATCTGTTCTAGCTGTTTCGTCAAGTTTTACTTGTTGTTCTCATAGTTCTTTTTAATCGTACCTTATTTTCATGATGTATTTTGTTTGTGATTATTGTCCATCTCACCTTTCCTGTCGTTTAGTTTTTTTACAAAACCATTGTTTTTACACTGTGTTGTCTATTGTCTTGTTAACTATCTGATCGTAGTTATCGTCGTATATTTTTACGATATTCTATTTTAGTTATCCATTTTATCATGTCTTGTCGGTTATGTTTCTATTGTCTTTCTCGTTGTTCATTTCATGACATTTGATTACATAAATTTATTGATTAATAACATATTTAATAATTATATGATAACATTATACCGTTCTAAGGACAGGAACGAGGACCACTAGTTGTAGTAACACTTTTAAGTAGTATTATTACATAATAATATTGAAATGGCTACCTTAGACTATTTCATTAAGCAAGCAAAAGCTCTTCAGATGGCTCCTGATGAAGCTAAAGCATTTGCACTGTCAGAATATAAGAAAGCTCAAGAAATAGAAGCTGATCAGAGAAGGTTAGAAACTTTACGTTTGGAAAATTTGAAATTTGAGGCAGATCAAAAACGGATTGAGGCTGAGGAAAAGATAAAAAAATTTGAGGCAGATCAAAAACGGATGAGCAGGAAAATAGAAGAGAAACTGCTGAGGAGGATGAAAAGAAGAGGAAATTTATAGCTGAGGAAGTGGAGAAAAAAATGAGATTAACTGCTGGGGAGGATGAAAAGAAGAGGAAATTTATAGCTGAGGAAGAGGAGAAAAAAATGAGATTGGCCGCTGAATTAGAAGATTTCTGCGAGAAGCAGAACAGAAACAAAAGGAGGCTGAAGAAAGACTTGAAAAAGAAATGGAACAGAAACAAAAAGAAATAGAAGAAAGGAGATTAATAGCTGAACAAAACACAAAACGACTTCAGCTTGAGATGGAAGAGAATGAAAGAAAACGACAGCATGAACTGAAATTAGCAGAGTCAGAATATGAGAGACTTAGGTTAACTCAGAAATCTAATTCTCAGAGAACTTTTGAAAGCCACACTTCATCCAGACAGGATCATTTTAAGGAGAATCACCTTAAATTGCCAAAATTTAATCCCCCGTCTGATGACGTAATATTCTTCCTAGATAGGTTTGAGGCCACTTGTGGGTCTTATAACGTGGATAAAGCTCTATACTGTACATATTTATCCAGATTACTTACAGGAGATGCATTAGCAGTTTATCATACCACCAGCATTGGTGAGAAAAATGACTACAATGCTCTTAGAGCAGCACTTCTGCAAAAATTTCAAATGACAGAAAACGAATATCGTTTGAGATTTCACACATTACTACCCCAATCTAGCAGAAATTTTAGTGATTTTCTGTCACAGATACGACTAACATTAGAAAGATGGATCGAATTATCCAAAATTGAAAAGTCGTATGAAGGTCTCTTTGATTTACTGATGCGCGATAAGGTACTTTCGTCGGTAAATCCTACATTTCTCGCATTTTTACACGAACGGAAACCTTTATCAATGAAAAACTTAGAAGAACATGCAAAAAATTTTTGCACTGCTCACCCAAACATGGATCTAAGTAACGCGCAGATTAAGAGTGAATTGCCTGTTGCTTTTGCAGCACAACAAAACAATTTTTTCACGCAATCGTTCTTTTAGTGCTGATAGATATGTCAATAAGGGAAATAATCATAATTTCACCAATGATAACTTTTACAAAGGGAAGCAATTTCAACAATCTGCTCCATTTAATGTTTCTTGGAACCAAACTCACAGATCGCGAGATTTTGGTAACAATTATTTAAAAAATAATCAAGGACATTATAATAAACAAAACTGGAGATCAAGGTCTCAGGGTCCGCAAAACAGACAATTTTTTGGAAATAAACTATTTAACCAACATCATAACGATCATTCTACAAATTATCGGACTAATCCAAATTTTAACTCTAGCAGAAACGACAATTATGGCAATTTTAATGACAAAAATCACAATCGATCGCGCCGACGAGATAGATCGTCGAATAATACAGTTAGACATTCTAATGTTGCTTTTAATGATACACAGGCTAACACTGAACAGGGTAAAGTAGCTGAAACTCACAATGCTATGTCTTGTTCTCTAGATTGTTCCCAGGTGAAAGACTGCCCAGAATGCTCGACTCTTTTCCAGCCTAAGGCGATCACGACGCTGCGTTGCGGACATACCTTGCCTAGTCTACCTGCAGTCTGCATGGCCACTCCTGCGTCAGTACACCATGGACAGGGCTCTCTTAAGTTTAACAGAGGATTTGTTAACAATATTTCATGCTCTCTTTTATTCGACTCAGGTTGTACGACAGTGGGCGTCCGGACATCGCTGATCGACCCTAGTTGTGCGACGGGCAGGGTTGTGAAATGTGTCACGTTTGGCGGAACTGTGGAAACATTCCCCACAGCCATTATAACACTTCATACTCCATTTTTTTCAGGACAGATCCAAGCATGTCTTCTTCCAAATCCAATTTGTGATTTGATTCTTGGTCGCATACATGGTATTAAAGAGTGTACACCTCAGCAATTTGCTGCGGGAAGAGCGACATATTCAAACTGCAAATGCAGTAGTGACTAGAGCGCAAGCTACTAATATGTCGCATGATACACCTATTGAACCTACAGTTCATACCACTTGTGATGATGATGCTCCTATTTCACGGGAGTTGTTTGCAACATTGCAAAAGAATGATAATTCATTAAAAAAATTCTTTCAGTATGTTAACAAAAAGAATACAAGCAACAAACTTGCAAAATCTAGACATGACTTTATACTTAAAAATGGGATTTTGGTTAGAGTCATACGGGAAAAGGATTTATCCTTATGTTCTCAAATTCTAGTACCATCCTGTATGAGATCTCGGATATTACGGCATGCTCATGACTCGCAATGTGCGGGCCATATGGGTTTTTCGCGTACCAAATCCAGAGTGCTTTCGGCATTCTACTGGCCAGGCGTCCATAGAGATGTTACTCTCTATTGTCGGTCCTGTTTGATATGTCAAGAAGTTAAGGTACGGGGTCCATTTCATGCGGCTCCTATTCAAGCTGCGGACATCCCGATTAAC